>JAJHSJ010001967.1:0-91209 GCA_021015155.1 Magnolia officinalis | reverse complement strand
TTTTTTTGGCAAAACCACCCAAAAACTCATTTTCTTTGAAAAACATTAAAAGTCTCCAACTTCTT
The DNA here is from genome assembly GCA_021015155.1 of Magnolia officinalis. Taxonomy (NCBI): domain Eukaryota; kingdom Viridiplantae; phylum Streptophyta; class Magnoliopsida; order Magnoliales; family Magnoliaceae; genus Magnolia; species Magnolia officinalis. The sequence goes on along the minus strand of JAJHSJ010001967.1, from coordinate 91,144 downwards.
TCTAAATAAACAAAAGCAACTATTTGGGCATATAAGTATGCGCATAGGTGGTGTCTAATGGACTTGAATCTTCACTTAGTATATACAGATCACAAATTTATCAGAATTCTAGGTGACCTTAGCTTGAACCAAGTATACCATGTGATATAACTAGATATGTCACACAGCTTGAACAAATTATACCATGTGATATAACTAGATATGTCTCACACACACACACACACACACACACACACACACACACACACACACACACATTGATGTTCTTCGGTGTTGGCATAGTCCATCTCCTTTTATTAGTAGATAGATACAGTCGCCATGATTAGTATGCTCTACAGTTGCGCTTAGCGCAGTCTTCTGTATCAGAAAACTTGGTTTGATAGTATCTATTGAACAACTTGGATATAGAATTCCTTTTCTAGCTATCAAGATCTCATTGGTGAGTTTTTGACCGTTTAGCCTGTGGTAGGTGTTAAGGTCACCCCCTTGTAGCCAATATGTTCTTGAATTTTCTGTGTGGACGTACATCACCATCTTTGAAGTAACGCTTCTTGTGAAAATGATGTTTCTTTTTCTTGAATGTACAGTCACAAGGCTTCTTGTCCTTGCACTTGATGGAGAGATAGGGCTTCTCACAAGCTGTACCAAGACGGGTATTCATCTTTTCTGCACGCTTCAGGAACTTATGTTGGTTGCATAGTTTCTGGACTGCTTGGAGTGACGTCTGGTGTATTTGGTCTAATGTAGCAGCTTGGAGCAGAAGATTTCTCTGTTCAAGGAGCTTGGTAGTCTCATCACCAAGAGGATCTGGACGGGAATTGAGATAAGACTTGCTTGAGGTTCACATCATCTTTTCCACCAATGATGTAGAATCATTTAGACATCTTGCCATAATGTCTATCCAAATCAGCTTTTTCAAAGGAGCGACTTTCATCTGTAAAAATTCTTCTCTCGCGGTTCTGGTATAGGAGGTGGAATCACCAATGAATTCAAGATAGAGAAAGCCGATAAAAGCTTCAATGTTGTTTTCTCTTGCAGGAGCTGGAGCGGCGATATTCACCAAGCATGTTCCACCATTCTCGCAGTGTACCACTAAGCCTGGCAACGACCTTTTCACAGGTGTGGCGTGCCGTCGCACCTGGAGTATGCATTCACCATGTCTACTTGGAATTTGTAATGGAGGAAGATGATAAATAATCTGCTTGAGAGAGCGAACTGCATCAGTATGGGAATCATCCCAAGGAGGGGCATCTTTCTTCAGGTAAACACATGGGCAAACCAAACACTAAACCCTAAACCCTAGAATATTGCTATAAACATTCATATAAACACATAATAGATAATCCTATACACACTAATATTGTTGCAATAAGCTCTGGCGAAGACATTGTAAGGAAGGAAGCTGATGCGGACGTAAATAAACAGAGCGAGGAAATGGCGTGGTAAAAATAATGTCAGTGATAAGTAAAAATCTAGAAAACTTATAACAAAACAAGCACTTAATGTGAGGACGAAACTTAAAGCATACACGTTTTCTTAAAAGCATAATAGACTAGTAATTATTACAAGACTTAACAACTCTCAATAACTCTCATAAATATTTACAATAACTTCTTTCTCACATAACTCGCAACTTCTTTCAACTCTTGTGAAGACTTATGAAAACTTATATGAACTTATGAAATACAACTTAGCACACTGGTATTTATAGACAGCAGAGTCCCGTTGTGGCGGATCTGAAATGAGTCTTCAATTTGCAAAACCTTAGCATCTTGGAATTGATGATCGTCGGTGCTTATTTTTACAGCTGGAAGAACACGCGGTTGATAGAGAATGGATAGAGCGGGACACCTTGCATGCTGACAGCCTCTAAAAGGGACACGTTGTGGGACACGTATGTCCTGGATACAGGAGGTAGTAATGACTGAAGGGACACGTTGTGGGACACGTATGTCCTGGCTACAAGAGTAGTAATGACTGAAGGGACACGATAGCCTGGTGAAGAACCGTAATGTCCTTAGGAGGACACGTTGCCGCAAGTATTTATGCATGCTTTTTATGGAGAGTACTTCGGAGCACTATTTACAATAGTGGATTGCAGGAGGATTGCAGGGGATATTGATGGTATTGATGAAAAGCAATGATAGAGGCTTGATGTTGCTGGAGAATCTTGGCAACGTGGCTTGATAGCGCAATTCATGACTCACTATCTGAGTCAGAGTCACTGGATAGTGGAGCCATGAAAACTGAGTAGGGTGACTCGTCTTCACTAGATGATGGGGTTGGAGCCATAAGAATTTCCATGTTCCTTTCAATGTATGTGACAAAGTGGTCCAGACAGAGATCACTGTTGGCGGTAGTGATCGGAGTTAACCAAATGGAGCTGGGAATATCAGCTTCTCGGACATTGTTGAGCTCACACATTTGTCGCTTGAACAGGTGAAAGACACCATCAAAGTAGTTCCAGTGTTGAGCAAGGTTGAAATTTCGGTATCCTCAGATTACCACACGATCATGTGCAAAAGGTACGTAGTGGTGCGAATCATCCACAAGTGTAGAGACAAGCTCCCGGGGATTTCTGAATGTGATCTCAACGAACTCGCTGTGATGATGGAGATAGGAATGCCAGACGTGTAGTGGATGAAAGAGTTCAAGAAATTTAGCTAATTTTTGTTGGTCTCGGTCAACTGTTGGCACCAGAATATCATTCCAATTGATGCAAGCAATATAAGCCAATGACACCATGGGGTGTTGTTCTTCTCAAGAAATTAATGGCACTAGACATGTTGTGGGTATCGTAGTGGTCAGTTCAAACCCCCAACACAAACACTACCACTCTACCTACAAGGAATTCTGGCAGTAAAATACAGCATCTCGAAGTTCTAGTTCCATCTTCTTGGCCACCACTTTTTGGTCGAGATGGATCTCTCAGCATTTCCAAGAATGCTCGAGTTCAAGCAAAAGATGATTCCAGAACCTCAGTTGCTACGTTGGTCGAATTGGTTCTCTCGATGGAGCTTCACGGTAAAAAAGATCAAACGGAAGGATAACATCCTTGCTGATTTTCTGTCTCACCACCTCCTTGCAAACCTCCTCCAGAAACCACAGCCTCTCCAGCCATCCATGAACTCTCCATTCCATGTGTTTTTCCCCTTAATAGAATTTTATCCCTTCCTCCAGAACTCCAAGAAAAATCTGTTCCATATATATTGCAAATAGGCCTACCCATAACCTCAAAACCTTCCTTGAAATTCGCCTGTTTAGAAATGCTCCTGTTTTCCGTCATCATCCCTCATCCTTACTACCCATATCTGACCCCCATATCCTTCAGAGATCTCTATTACCTGCTCAATGAAGCCTTTTGTTTCATGTACTATCTTGTCCAGAGCTGGACTGTTATGTTCATCTTCCCTGTGGCCTTGCTCCATGCTTATATTGCTCGCATAAATTGGAACGATATTTTTGGTGCCAACCAGCTGACCAAGACCAACAAAAATCTCGCCAAATTTCTTGAACTCTTTCATCCACTGCACGTCTGGCATTCCTATCTCCATCATCATAGTGAGTTCGTTGAGATCACATTCAGAAATCCCCGGGAGCTTGTCTCTGCACTTGTGAATGATTCGCACTACTACGTACCTTTTGCACGTGATCGCGTGGTAATCCGAGGATACAGAAATTTCAACCTCGCTCAACACTGGAACTACTTTGATGGCGTCTTTTACCTGTTCAAGCGACAGATGTGTGAGTTCAACAATGTCCGAGAAGCTGTTATTCCCAGCTCCATTTGGTTGACTCCGATCACTACCGCCAACAGTGATCTCTGTTTGGACCACTTTGTTACATACATTGAAAGAAATATGGAAATTTTTATGGCTCCAACCCCATCATCCAGTGAAGACAAGTCACCCTACTCAGTTTTCATGGCTCCACTATCCAGTGACTCTGACTCAGATAGTGAGTCATGAATTGCACTATCAAGCAAGCCACGTTCCAAGATTTTCCAGCAACATCAAGCCTCCATCATTGCTTTTCTTCATCAATACCATCAATATCCCCTGCAATCCTCCTGCAATCCACTATTGTAAATAGTGCTCCGAAGTACTCTCCATAAAGCATGCGTAAATACTTGCAGCAACGTGTCCTCCTAAGGACATTACGTGTTCTTCACTATGCTATCGTGTCCCTTCAGTCATTACTACCTCCTGTAGCCAGTACATACGTGTCCCACAACGTGTCCCTTTTACAGGCTGTCAGTATGCAAGGTGTCCCGCTCTATCCATTCTCCATCAACCGCGTGTTCTTCTAGCTGTAAAAATAAGCATCGATGATCATCAATTCCACGATGCTAAGGTTTTGCAGATTGAAGACTCATTTCATATCCGCCACAACGGGACTCTGCTGTCTATAAATACCAGTGTGCTAAGTTGTATTTCATAAGTTCATATAAGTTCTCATAAGTCTTCACAAGAGTTGAAAGAAGTTGCGAGTCATGTGAGAAAGAAGTTATTGTAAATATTTATGAGAGTTATTGAGAGTTGTTAAGTCTTGTAATAATTACTAGTCTATTATGCTTTTAAGAAAACGTGTATGCTTTAAGTTTCGTCCTCACATTAAGTGCTTGTTTTGTTATAAGTTTTCTAGATTTTTTACTTATCACTAACATTATTTTTACCACGCCATTTTCCTCCTCGCTCTGTTTATTTACGTCCGCATCAGCTTCCTTCCTTACCATGTCTTCACCCAGAACTTTTGCAGCAATATTAGTGTGTATAGGATTATCTATTATGTGTTTATATGTTTTTTTTTTGCCACTGTATTTATCTGTCTTTCTCTAGACCATCCTAATGAGTTTTGTCAATATTTCAGTTGTTGGACAACCCCTGCTACAGTACTCGTACTACAGTAATTACAGTAATTATGCTACAGTATGCAGTCTTTTTTGCATATTACGATTCTGATTTCGGTTTTCTAGGGTTTAGGGTTTAGTGTTTGGTTTGCCCATGTGTTTACCTGTATTTTTAGTTGGTATCAGAGCCATGTCCTCCATAACTGTATTTTTAGTTGGTATCAGAGTCAAACTTTCCACACACACACACACACACACATTCATATGAATTGTGCTTAAGAAGCTAGCGCATTAGCGGCTTTGTTGTAAATCCTAGATTCATGTATCGTGAGAATCAACCAAATTCCCAAATGGGCTAACAATGTCTTCACTTCCTTGCTAATATTGGTGAGTCTTTTCGAGATGTCCCTGGAACATCAACATTTCATAATTTCTTTTAAGAGACTCATCAAGAGCACTAGCTCAGACTACTTTTAATCATTACAGGTACCAGCGCGCTATGCATGCTCTAGGAATGAGACACACAATATAATATGCTCATCAACCACGACTAGTGAACTACTTTGCCCCATTGAACATAATATATTTAGACTGGGTTTCCTTCACATGGTGTCTGCAAAATCAACTTAAGTCCCATTCCCCTTGATGTTCTACATAGAACATCGTAGCAAGGCCCTTTGTAAAGGATCCGTCAAATTTTGAAGACCTTATGTACTCAACTGTGATCACACCATCACTATGACTCACTATGACTTTAATTCTTCTATAATCAATTTGTTAGCTTGCATATATATTTCTCCATATATGTTGCTTAACTTACCAAACAAATTTCCATACATTTTATACTTGACTATAACTCTATCACACCCCTTCTCTAGCCTCCACTATTCTATCCTTCAAGTGCTGATCTAAAGTACACCTATCCTACTCCCCATATCATCCTTCCACTTATACAATGATCTCTGGTCATCTCCAATCTCCTTGGCTTTTGTTCCTTTCCACACCGTTCCTTCAAGCATGCTAAATTAACCCTCATTTTCATTGTATCCACAAATAGCCAACCCCACACTCTTACATGGAAAAGTACTCACATTCCACATGACAAAAGAATCTAAATCGTTAAAAAGTATATATAAAAAAATGCATACGTGAGCTTCGTGATTGAGGAATTCTCAAACATTCGGTCAAAATCAATATAGGTGAAAATATCTGAATCTCAAATTCTCCTAGCCCACAGATATGAAATGCTCAGGTGACCGCTATTTCCTACGCCTGCTACCTTTGATAAACATAAACAAGTTATTAGCATGAACTCTAAGAAACAAAAGTAAAATATGTACATTTATGGCAACGTCTACTTGGAAAAACACTTACAAGCTTGTTAATACAGTGCTCCCAGAGGAAACTTTGAACTTCATTTGTAATGGACCCTCCACCAGATTCTCTACATGAAGAAAGATGCCAAAAATATCTTTTAACATGAACATTTAGTATATAGTTTTTACAGGATGCTTGATTAAGAGAGAAAGAAAGAAAAGGGGATTTTTTTGTCTGGCCCATCAACTACACAGGCGGGGCCCACCTTTAGGCAATCCAAACCCTTTATCTGGTGCTTACTAGGGATGCAACTTGGGTCCGGGTCACTCCAAACCTGATCCAACCCGAGTTCAGGTCACATTGGGTTGGTCATCGAGGTCCTCGGAACATGTTCGGGTGCAGCAAATTCAGGTCGGGTTGGGAATAATCACGTGTATCAAGGTCAGGTAGGGTTCGGTCAGGTCGGGTTCGGTCAGTTGGGGTCATGTAAGAGGAATTCGGGTTGGATTTAGGTTGGGCACCTCGGGTTGGAATTCAGGTCAGGTTAGGTGTTGATTGGGTCCTCTTGAGGTCAGGTCGGGCTTGGGTTAACCCTCAAACCAACCCAACCTGTCCGAGTTGCACCCTTAGTGCTTACCAGCCATTATTTATGGGTCATTCTGTAAAAATAACCACCATCAGATGATGTAAATTGTCCAATAGTGGCCTGCAAATCAAGGATTTAGCCAACAGTGATCCACGCCATTCACCTGGTGGACCCTATCATGGGTGGAGCACATAGCTGAAAATAACTCCACCCCCGTACAATGTCAACACTCAGATTAGTAGCCTCCAAATGGACAGTTTTTGCAGGTGTACACATCAAAACGAAAAATCACCAATCAGTGTTGCTAACACTATCTGACAGGGATGATTTTTAGGAAAATTCTTTTACTACAAGGCAATGTTTTCCATATCATTATTGCGTACTGTATCGCACCCTCAGGATACGGATACGTACCAGTTATCGCATAGGATATATTGGTTGTGTCGCATAATGTATCATTGTTGTTTGGAAGCATGGGGAAAACATTGGGAAATTGGTCGAATTTTTCAATGAAACTTCAGAAATTGTTTTTTTTTAAAGACATCAATAAACACTTAGAAATCAAAACATCATAAAAAAAACAAGTGCAAATAATATGTTTCCTTTGTATGGGGTCCTAATCTATGCGTTGTCTAACTAAACTAATGCAAGTATATTCAAAGTTGATTCATATAATTTATAAATGTAAGAAGACATGTATAGAAACACAAGCAATACATTCAAAAGCAAAAGAAGTAGAAACCTAGAAATATGTCTGTGAATAATATGTATGGTTGTAGCTCAGACCAACATAGAGTTGCGCGGTGGCTAAAAATCATCATCTCCATCTTGACAGATTTGGGCATAGTACAGCTGCTCCACAAACCAACAATATTATACCCAGATAATAGTAGAATGATACCAATGACGATACTCTTTAACATGACATTGGTACTCATCCACTCCAATTTGAGAAAATTTGAGGAAATTTCAAAATTTCCACAAGTCAGCTCACCGTCCCCCAAATCCCAAAATTAGAGTGTATATGATGATGATTTCATCAAACACTTCTGAATACTCTAAAATAGGGGTCAATTAACCGTTGATCGAAGTGGAATTTTGAGAAAAAAAAATTAACATTTTTAATTAAAACATAATTCTTTTCCGAAAATTTCCCAAATTACCAAGAATCACCAGATTATGTTACATACATGCAGTGGTTTAAATATCGACGATATCACCGATATATTACATACATGCAGTGGTTTAAATATCGACGATATCAACCGATATATTACATACATGCAGTGGTTTAAATATCGACAATATCAGCCGATATATCCCACGATATATCTTGTATCCCACCTATGTGATATGAAATGCACAGGTAGTATCGATATATCTCACCTATTCGATTCGGTGAGCATTTTCAATTTTTGATCCATGTTTTTGTTGTAAATCATGTTAAAATAGTGTCAAATGGTTACAAATCTATTATTCTTCATGTTTTCCATGAAAATTCATTGGAACTTCGATTTCGAGATTTGGGGGAGATGGTTAAGTTGCGGAAAATTGAGAAAAATCTAAATTTCTCAATTTCTCGCAAATCACTAGCAATCTTTGTATCAAAACACAAAATTAAACATGTATGTAACCTCATCTAGTGATTCTTCTTTTGCTTTTGAATGTATTGCTTGGGTTTTCCATACATGGCTTCTTACGTTTATAAATTATATGAATAGACTTTGAATATACTTGCATAAGTACAGTTGGAAAGCTCATATTATGTGCACTTGTTTTTGTAATGTTTTGATTTCTAAGTGTGTATTGATGTCTTTTTCAATTGCCCCTGAAGTTTCATTGAAAAATTCGACCAATTCCCAATGTTCCCATGTTTCCTAACATCAACGATAAATTACGGGATACAACCGATATATCCCATGCGATAACCGATCTGCATCCGTATCCCAACGGTGCGAGGCGATACATTATGCAATAACGATATTTAAAACATTGCATACATGTTTGATTTTGTATTTAGACACAGATTGCAGCCAATTAGCGAGAAATCGAAATTTTTAAATTTTCCTCAATTTTACGCAACTCAACCCAGCTCTCCCAAATCTCAAAATCAAAACTCCAAATCCATGATTTTTTTATGCAAAATACAAAGAATAATGGATTTGTAACCATTTGACACTGATTTAACATAGTTTACAGTTTTTTTTTTTTTTTTTAAAGGATCGAAATCGAAAATGCTCATTGGATCAAATAGGTGGGATATATCGATACTACTTGTGCACTTCATGTCGCACGGGTAGGATAAACATGGGATATATCAGCCGATATCGTCAATACTGCAAAACAATGCTACAGGGGCTAGTAGAGAATCAGTGTGGATCACATAAAGGTGGGTTCCCATCATTGGGTAGGTGGATTTGAGGTACACCACATGTGTATAATAAGGAAGCTACCCCAAAGCCATATTTGTGATGGAAAGGCCAATGCTATATCATTCTCTATAAATGATATACAATAAGCCCTCTAGTATCTAATATTAATGGTGGAAAGATGCATCATTAAGAATTAAAAAATGTTAGAACGTGGTTTTCTCTACTTTTATTTGAAGAAATGTTTTCTTTTTGCAAAAACTTCTCGAGTCTTATAGATTCACTTCTTCAAGTACAGTTCATCAAGCTAACAGTAAGACATAGAAAGCTCTTCCAATTCCATCTTGTCCAATTCATGAACAATTGTCTTATCCAATCCATAAATTGTTCTCTACAAGTTGAAATTTTGATGGTGAGTTTAAGTAGAATTTCAATTGTCATAATTCATGTTAGAGGGCAAGGTATTCAAAAACAGTTATGAGGCCAATACAGGTTTTTTTTCCCAAAAAAAGGCCGTTACGGCCTGTATCGTAACAGTAACAACAATGGCCTAAGGGTGCCATTACTGTTATTGAATACCTTGCTAAAGGGGGAGGGGGAGGGGGAGAGAGAAAGAGAGAGAGATGCACAAAAGTATCAACGTGTCAAGTGCTTACAACATCCAATCTCTCCAAAAGGTTGGTCCCACCACAAAGAACACCATACGAATCCGGTTGATCTAGTCATCATGTAGGCCATGAAATAGAAAACCATCAGAAGTTGTAGGTCTAATCCAAAGTACACAGGTAGCACACCTGACAAGTGGATTGGTATTGACTTTTTCTGCTAGGCAACCTTCATACCGGGCCAACCTTTTGGAAGGGTTAGATGTCATGTCCACCTAACACATGGCTAGTTATGCACTGGTTGGACAGTAACTTAGTGGTCCAACTAGAATCTTCTTGTATATCATTTAAAATGAATTCTTAGACTAGATTTATTTTGACAATTGCTTACCAAAAGAGAAATTATGATGCAGGACAATTAACCACTTGCTCTAAAAGCTCGAACTGTTAGAGTATGACGAATTAATCCCTTTATCTCATAGCCCAGGCCCCACATTTCATGGGTTAGGACCTCGGCCGAACCCCTCGTGGGCCCCAAATCACATGGGCCGCCCACCCCGAGAGTGTCCCCGCATCCCACGGGCTACCCCACTCGAGCCCGGTGTGAAATGCGCATTAATCACCCCTAATGAGGAGTCTCGAACACAAGACCTCTCCGTGGACCCCGAATCACATGGTCACCCACCCCGAGTGTGTCCCCGCATCCCATGGGCTACCCCACTCAAGCCCGGTGTGAAAATGCCCCTGCATTAAATTATATGGTCTTCATGCATTATAATATGAACGGCACCATGTTGCCACATCCATGCAATCGGAACCCACTATCTATTATTCAAGTTGTTGACCTGAAAGGCTCCATTGTGAATAGGTACCCCTAAATTCCCCTATGCTTAAAGACACTAAACCTTTCCTTACTTCCACACAAATAGGTTATTTAGAGAAACCACATTATTTGGGAAGAAAAATCCCAAAGATTAGATTTCTAGGATCTTCCACTTGGAAGATACGTGGGGAATCCCTTATCCACAATGTATCCCATTAGTTCAGCATATGAATCAATGAATCACGGGCCAACATCATAACAATATTTGCTTTCTAATGAATCAAGAACCCATTCTCTGATCAAAATGCTCATAATCTAACATACCATCTACTATACATTGTAACACCCCGTACTTTTCAGTACTCGGGTGTTACCATGAGGACCTAATTTAGTATAAACACAAATCTAACCTATTTAAATGTTCACCTTCATTCTAGTTTGATTAGACAGTTGGGAGTAATCTTCGCCCATAGATCAAGCAATCCATCCATCAATTTTCAAGATCGACCATCACGCTATCATCCGTAGATAAGGTCATCTAGCCGTTGATTCTCAAAGACAAACAATCACCTCATCATGAAATCGACATTGATCTTCAAAAACCCATTGCATTGTTAGGATCCCAATGCCGATGATGAAAGTCAAAACCTTGCCTTATTAGACATATTGAACTGCACGTTATCAATCTCATGCACTAAGTCACAAGATTTACCGTCTATTCGACTTACATTATGACCATTGACAACCTACTTAAAATTGATACAATTTTAACTGTACGATTATGAAATTAACCATTCAATTTCACCAAGATGCTTCTAGAAGTCTTAAAGCCATCGATTTATAAATGGGAGTTAAAAATCATCCATTAGGTATTAAGATCAATCATTAATTAAATTATGAACTTGATTAATCATGAGATTGGCCATTTAATCATTCATTGTGTGTCATGGAGTGTCTTGATCATCCAAACAGTGGACCCCACATCAGAACCACAATAGCGTGGATGATTAACCATAACACAATCTGACAAATTCTCTTGGTATGGCCCACCTAAGCTTTGAATTTGCCTCATCTTTGGTCTAATATCTAAAATGACCTGTTAAAATAGATGGACGGAGTAGATTATCCCAAACACCGCAGTGGGATAAGGTGTGTGTGCACCTGCAGCGCACCAAACCCAAATTCGGGTCAAACCAGGCGTTGACACGAGTTCTCCCGAAAAGGGAGAGATTTCTCTCTCCTTCCTGATTTCTCGCCCGAATACTGTTTAAACGAACAACGTTCGTTTGCTCAAGATGGGGCCCACCATCATGGACACTTGGCAAGATCAAAGCGTCCATCAGGTGCGGCATCAGAATCCAACCAAAAACTCAATTCTTCACATGCGTTGGATCGCACATGCGTGCACACGAGCTCGGGCACAAACCAAGTTACACCCATGGTGGTTTTTCAGAAAACAGAAGTTGTTTCCCTGCTTTGTTGGCGATCTGCATGTGAGAGGGTTCTTACAACCCTAGACATCCAACTATAGGTAATCTCAGCCCTTTACTCAAATCTAATCATTTTAGGGTTCTCATCGACAACACGTGTTAGGATGCACAAAAAGAATCTTTTCACGGGAGTACTGGCACGATCCCAACCGTTCGTGATTCTCTAAAAACTTCCCTGAATCATCCTAGACGTTGATGTTAGGGCGTCTCGAAGCTCTCCACAATAAAGCGAAGTTTCGTTGTTGCGTGAGTCATATCAAGTGCAAACAAAAAATCTCGCAACCCATGAGATATTGCTAACCTCTCTTCGTTTGGTGGGTCTCACAAGTTTCCCAGTACCAATCTGGTCTGTACATGATCATCAGATTGGAAGATTTATTGATCAATCACAATCCGCCATTACCAACCAGTGTATCTTCTCCATTTAGCTTGAAAAACCCATCATCTTAAGTGGACCCCATTTGCTAATCAAAGGCATCTTATTGGCGACCCATGTCACCAGGAGTTGGCCCACGAAAGATGGATTGTTGCCATGCCAGAGCTTAGTTGGGATCAACGTCTAATGACGATAGCGGCATCGAGTTCACGTGTGGATTAGAGTCTAGGCTGTAACTAATCTCTGGATTAGTTACAGATTGTTCTAGAAATGAGTTTTAGAGGGGCTATATAAGCTCTCTTTTAGGAAGTCCTTTCCGAAAATAGAAAGAGAGGGCGAGAGTCGTTCGTGGCGCACTGAGTGACTCGGACCGAGAGTTGTGCTGAGTTGAGTTACTATCTGAGCTGGTTCGGGTCCTCTGTAATCTAAGAAGAGCATGAAAGCTAGAAAGGAAAGGAAGAAGTAGAAGAAGAAAGAGGGAGGGGAGGTGCGTCTGAGTTCTGGGTCAGGTTGCTGCCGAGTCGAGCGTTTTGACTCGTTGAGGCTGAGTTGGGTCTAGCCTTGTCCAGTTGCTTTGTCGCACAAGGATTTCCTGATGAGAGAAGATAGAAGACGGAGAAGAAGAGGAAGGAAATAGAGAGAGATGATGGTTGTTGGTTGCTCGGTCCAAATATTGAGTCGACTCCGATGATTTCTGCCAAGTTCAGGGCTGGTTTGGCAATCTGAACTTTATCTGGCTGCCGCGATTCGCCCAGGAATCTCACAGTCGTTCCAACTCCCCATTTTAGTTCGATAAACTTCTGTGAATAGTGTTTTTGTGACTCGGTAGTTTGCTTAAAGACCGAGTTCAATCTATTTGTTCCACCAAATTAATGAGTTGCAAACTCGGTAATTTGCTTATATATATCGGGTCTAATCAAACCTAGTGGGAGTGTGATTCAATCCAGCAACTCAGTGAATGGGGTGGGACGCTAGGTTGCATTGTCGCACAACCGGGTTCGAACTGAGTTGAACGGGTTCCAACCCTTGTATAACCAATCAGTGAGTTACTGACTCAGTTCTGGGTGTTTTTTTTTTTTAGGGTTGGGTCTAGATCAACAAACTAAACAGTTAGTAGGTTGTTTCTCTCTCAAACTCAATAAACTTGTGTTGTGATTTCCGGGTCAATCCGAGTTGAGAAGTGTTGAGTGAGTTGACTCAGCGAAAATCCTTTTACTGATTTTGAAGCAATTTAAATCTAATATTAGTCATTCATGTAGTATCGGTGAGGATCTAGCTCAGTTGTGTCACTTGGGTTGAGTTTGACTTACATCAATTAGACCGCACCTCAAGGTGAGTTAAAACCTTGTACATTAGCTTTCCAGATGAATTAAAGTTATTAAATTCTTATTTTGAGATAATTATCTATTGTCCCCCTTATCCCTCATCTAGATTCTCAATCATGTTGGATTCATGCTAGTGGAGGTGATCCGAGTTGAACCCATTTCAATCAAAATTAGAGGTGAGGTTTCCCCCTTTAAGCTTTCTACTTAAGTTCATTAATCTTATTATAGATGACGTTTATCCCTTGTATTTGGAACCTCTTGAGCTTCTTGATTAATCTACTTGTTTCACTACTCGAATATGTTAATCTTCTGTGCAATTGACTCTTGAATTAAATGATTAACATGCCTCTTTAATTCTAGTAAGAATGAATGATTTGATTGCCACATGTTATCTCAAGTTGAAAATTGATTAATCAATTAGATGTCTGTCACTTGTGATTACTTGATGATATTTTTGAAAGTCCTCGAACTAGTGGACATTTATGTCTAATGGACTAAATGGAATTTGTTGTGGACTTACCATCTTAAGGATCATTCGTGCCTATGTGGCTTTTGAGGATAATCTATCTTTATCGCACCCTTGGATGGACTATTTGCCTTATGTGGCTTTGATGGAATATTTGCCATTTTGTGGCTTTGACAGTTTATTTTGTATAAACTTGTTGATTTTCGGGTCATTAGGGGGAGTTCTTTATGATTTCCGAGGGACGTCGGAGTTCACGTGTTGATTTTCTATTCACCTTGCAGAGTTCACCAGTATTATGATTTTCAAGTGAAGCAGAAGTTCACTTGTTGATTTTCTAGACACCTTGCGGAGTTCATATGATTTTCGGGTGAAGTTGAAGTTCACTTGTTGATTTTCTAGTCACCTTACGGAGTTCCATATGATTTCCGGGTGAAGCAGAAGTCCACTTATTGATTTTCTAGTCATCTTGCGAAGTTCACATACAACATGATTTCCAGGTGAATCAGAAGGTTACATGTTGATTATCTGATTATCTCGATATGTTCACTCGTATTGCAGTTTCTACTACATTTTATTAATGGTGAAATTATGTTGATTGTTTATATTATGTGTATATGATCGTTAGCTAGAATTTCATTACTGAATATACTTCTTTCCGTGTCTTGCGAACTATACACAATTATGAATGTTGGGTGTACAAATCTTAGAGGGTATTCCTCACCGCGATAGCTATTGACGTTATCAAAACAAATCAGTTGATGCAGGTGTAGAGCGAACTGACGCCGTTCACCTGGTTGCTGGAAAGGATCGGGTAGTTGAGGAGCTAGACGAGGTCCCAACGGAGCATATTGAGCTTCATCATTAGTTGATAGATTTCCATTTCAAGATTAGTGTACTTTTCGTATTAGGGTTGTATAAGTCCTGTATGGGCACTACATTTGGATTTTTGTTATGAATGAAAATTTTTTATTCAATGCACGGTTTACTCCTCTAGTAATTGCTGCTAACTCTAAATGTTGACAAGATTGTTTAAATTTAGACTTTAAATTTCAAAGGTTAACACTCAGGATTTTGAAAGACGAGTAGAGTATGCTCGAGTTACGAAAACCGAGGTGTTACATACATGTACCATATTTTTATTTTGAAAGTAATTGGGACTCCACTTTAACCTTGTTTTCATCATGGGAATTGTATTGACAACCGTCCTAACTGATAATTATACTTTCTTTTATACTTATAGTAAGACAACAGTATGTAGTCTCACACAAAGCATGAAACGGAGTGGCAAAAAAATCAGCTACGGGAGCAGGGAAGTTTCTATTTCAAAATGTTAGCAAGTATATACTGCAGGGAAGTGTGAGGGTGCGTCCAAAGCATGATTCGAAGTGAAAGCAGTGCCTGTTTAGAAGGATCATGCAACTAAGCAATGGTATGACTTTCGACAGTTGTACTGAAAGTATAAAGGGTGGTTGTGTTCATCAGTCTAGGCGGATGTAAATAAAGGTTCCCTTTCAGTACACGCTCACATGATAGTTACGTAAGAGGTTTCACGAGCAGCTGGCCGGATGATATCACATAACTGCAAATGTGCCACATGCATACGGCAACCAACCCATCCAAAAGATTGGTCCACCATGAAAAAACCTGATGGAAAAATCAGGCCCCTCCACTTACCATGTAAACCACACCGGAGAAAAAAATGAACAATCACCAATCTCGCAAGAAGTACTAGTGTGACCCCCCTTGATGAGTGGATTGTCCTGATTTTTGCGCTACGGTGATCTTCATGGTGGGGCCAACCTTTTGCACATGTTAGATGTTGTGCACACCGGATGCAAAAGTCAGGCCTGTCCACTCATCATTTGGGCCACACAGGGAAGAAAAATGCACAGCCATCGATCTTACACAAAGTACAACCGTGGCCCACCTGATGAATAGATTGCCCTGATTTCTGCGCTACACAATCTTCACAGTGGAGCCATCCTTTTGGATGGGTTGGATTTTGTCCATACTCAACACATCGCTACTTACACACTAGCTGCATGTGAGACAACCTCACTATACCAAATTGCATTCTAATATCTAATGGGTTTTTATAACATCTCCAAAGCTTTTAAATGACACATGGGATGTCCAATTGTCAATTCAAACCATTAGTTCAACTAGGAGCGAGCCATGTGTTGTGTGTGTGTGTGTGTTAAAAAAAATCCGTGGTGCAAAAATCACACCAACCAGATGATCCTAAACATCTAATCAGTAGCATGGAAAATGGACAGTCAAGATTGAGCGGAGAAAAAAAAAAGTCCAATCATCATCTTGAAACATCTATTCAATAGATCATGCTAAGCAGATGATCATAAACATCTGATCAGTAGCATGGAAAATGGACAGTCAAGATCGAGCGGAGAGAAAAAAAAAAGAAGTCAAATCATCATCTTGAAACATCTATTCAATAGATCCCATTATGTATTGCTTATGATTCCAAACTAGTACTTTGGTTTGATGTATCTAACCATGTCAACTATGGCTCGTAAACACGGACAGTTGTCACAAATTGACCCCATTCAAAGGGTTGATATGATCCCATTAGCCTGATTTTTGCACCATGGCTTGCCCTCAATTGTACTATCAAATGAACCATCCCAGTTCACAATTAAGTATCCCGCATGTCATCTAAAAGGTTTAGGGACGTTTGTCACAGCCCAAGTGCTTCCCAATCACAATCTTGTTGTGAATGAGTCAACCTTCACAAAGTACACACCCTACATGCCACGAACCAGACCTCCCTAGAATACAAGAGAGACACGTGTATGGAACGATGTTTTATGTATCGCTATCACGCAATGTATCGCACAATTGGGGGACAAACACATTTTAGTTATCGCATGGGATATATCGGTTGTGTCATGCAATGCATCATTGTTGTTGGGAAACAGGTCAAATTTTTTAATGAAACTTCAAGGATTATTAAAAAAGATATCAATACACACTTAAAAATCAAAACATTGCAAAAACAAAGTGCACATAATAAGCTTCCTTTTTATGGGGTCCCATTCTATGCGTTATTTGATTGAGTTGATACAAGTATATTCAAAGTCTACACATATAATTTATAAATGTAAGAAAACATGTATTGAAACACAAGCAATACATTCAGAGGCAAAAGAAGTAGAAAACAAAAAATATACCTGTAAATAATGTGAGGGGTTGTGGCGCAAACCCAGAGTTCGAAATATCGGTATCGCATTACGTATCACATCCTTGGGATATAGATACGTATCGGTTGTTGCACGGGATATATCGTTTGTATCGAGTAATTTATCGCACTTTTTGGGAAACATGGGGAAACATTGAGAAAATGGTTGAATTTTCAATGAAACTTCAAGGATTGTTAAAAAAGACCTTAACACACTTTTAAATCATCTCAAAAAAGAAGTGCACATAATAGGTTTCCTTTGTATAGGGTCCTAAGCTATGCGTTGTCTAACTGAACTAATGCAACTATATTTAAATTGAACGTGTAACATTTAGAGTGTATGTGATAATCATTTCATCAAACACTCCTAAATACTTTGAAATTAGTCTCAATTGACAGCTGGTTGAAGAAAATTTTCAAAAAAAAAAAAATGTTTTAATAATTTTTATTAATTTTTAATTAAAAAATAATTTTATTTTTCGAAAATTGACAAGGGCTTGACAAATCAATAGATCAGCCCTCATACATGCTTGCTTTCATGTTTGGAGTGCAACATTGCAAGCAATTTGGGAGAAATTGGGGAAATTCGAATTTTCCCCTTTTTTTCCCAAATCAGACCACCTACACTCAAATTTTGAAATTAGAGTGTATGAGATGATCATTTCATCAAATACTCTTAAATACTTCAAAATTCGTCTCAAATGACAGTTGGTTGAAGGAAATCTTCTATTAAAAAAATAATAATAAAAAAAAAATAAAAAAGTAAAAATAAAAAAATAATTTAAAAAACATGGAGAACATGAAAAACCAATTGATATGGAAATCAAAGCTCCAACTCCATGATTTTTCATGCAAAACATGAGGAACCAATGAATTTATAACCATTTGACACCTATTTAACATAATTTCAATATATATATTAAAAAAAAAAAAAGGATTGAAAATTGAAAATGCTCACTGGATCGAACACGTGGGATATATCGGCACTACTTGTGCGTTTCGTATCGCAGAGGTGGGATACAAGATATATCAGCCAATATCGTCGATATTTAAAACATTGCTCAAACCTACATGGAGCTACGTGGTGGCTCAAAATCATCATTTCCATCTCAACAGGGCTGGGTATAGTATTGTTGCTCCACAAACCAATAATATTATGCCTTGGTCATAGTAGAATGATACCAGTGATGATACTCTATAACATAACACTGGTACTCATCCTCTCCAATTACAAAAAATTTGGAAAATTCTCCCTAATTTTCCATAAATTGGCCAATCTTCCCCCAAATCCCAAAATTAGATTGTATGTGATGATGATTTTATCAAAAAATCCTGAATACTCTAAAATGGGGGCTAATGGACCGCTAATCGAAGTGGAATTTTGAAAAAAATATATTTTTTAACATTTTTAATTAAAATTTATTCTTCCCGAGTAATCCCCAAATTACCGAGAATCACTAGATCAAGTTTCATGCATGTTTGATTTTGCGCTTGGACACAAAGATTGCAACCGGTTTGTAAAAAAATTGAGAAATTTTGACTTTTTTTCTGAATTTCTTGCAACTCGGCCCATCTCCCCCAAATCTCAAAATCAAAGCTCCAAATCCATGATTTTTCATGCAAAACACGAAGAATCATGGATTCATAACCATTTGACACTGATTTAACATGATTTACAACAAATAATAATAATAATAATAATAATAATAATAATATCGAAAATGCTCACCGGATCGAACAGGTGGTATATATCAACATTGCTTGTGTGTTTCTTTTCGCACAGGTGGAATACAAGATATATCGTGAGATATATCCACCGATATCATTGAGACTGAAAACATTGGTATGGAAAACACTTTGTATTTCACCAGATTTCTCAAAACTACAATTTCTCTTGGATGTTTTACAAATAAGGAACTCTCCTCCTTACATAGAGTTAGGAGGACTTTAAAACCTACACATATATGGCTAGAATTGTGCTACAAAGCACTCATCAAATAGCCAAGAACTCTCTATCACTTTTTTTCTAAAATATTCCACACTTCTCTACACAAGACCCCACTAGAATTCTCTAGAATCTTCCAAAGATCTCAACACAACTTTACACCATTCCACACAATTTTAAAACTTTCTACAATTCTCTACACCCTTCTACCATTCTCTACAACTTTCCACACACTTATGTACAAAACCTCCCCAACATACACGATGAGCATAAATTTGGCCAAGTTCACGACTTAGACCCATGAGAATGATCAGTCCATGACCCATTGCTAACTTCGCATAAAGGTGGGGACATCAACAAAACAAAACCCATAGCCAATACTACATTGAAATACTCCAAAAAATTAAAATTTTAAAAAAAAAATTAAAAAAATAAACACCAACAACAAATTACTGGTAACTAATAATAAAGATTATTCATTACGAAAGGTGGAAGTGTTATATTACTTATTAGATATCATTAGTTTCTAGAATTTTAGCTGCATACAGTGGAAGAAAAAGCATCAAGATAGCTCCTTTTTTTTTCTTTTTTCTTTTTAACTAGTCTTGCATAGTATGGTATGAAAAATGGAAGAGAAGGGAAAAGAAGAAAGAAATTACTGGGCTAAGGAGATCAAGCAATGTGCTGGCTCCATTGCAAGGAAAGCTGCGATCAGATGGTCGAAGCGGTTTGAACTGAGACGATCCATTGACTATTCTTCCGTTGGCTTCCTGGGGTTTTTGGAACTTCGAAGGAAGGTTTTTGGAACTTCGAAGGAATGGTAAAGCGATTCGCGCCAGGAAGGGTTTGGATATTGGGAGCTGGTCTGTCAACGGATCGGGTCTTATAGTACGGAGAATTGCCTGAGGTTCCTGTGTGCGTCGGCGCCGCTTTAGCGGATTAGGGTGAGACCCTAGATCCACTGAGGTAGGTGGGACCCCTGAGGGCTCACAGTGATGTATGTGACTTAAATCCACACCGTCCAACCATTTTCAAAACTCATTTTAACGCATGATCCAAAAAAATGAAGCATGCCAGATCTTAGGTGGACCACATCATAGGAAATAGTCATGATTGAATCTCCACCATTAAAAACTTCATGAGTCCACCGGAATGCTTATTTTCCATCCAACCTCCTTATAAGGTCTCAAAGAGATAGATGAAGAGGGTACACAAATATTGATCCAGAGCTTTTGTGGCCCACAGGAAGTTTTTTGTAATGGTCAGTTACAACTGTTTGTTGTAGGATGGATACCTGACCGTGGGTTCCACCTTGATTTATTTGCCTTACATCCATGCGGTCCATCCCTTTTGACATCTCAATTTAGGGCATGATCCGAAAAATGAAGTAGATCCAAATCTTAGGGACCACACCACAGGAAATAATAGTGATTGAATACCTACCCTGGCCCACTGGAATGTTTATTTTCCATCCAACCTGTTGATAAGGTCACAAAGACCATGGTGGAGGGACCACAAAAAATATCAGCTTGGTCCATAACTTTTGTGGACCACAATAAGCTTTTTATGGTCAATCACCACTCTTTCATTTGGTGTGGTCCACCTGATATTTGGATCTGCTTCATTTTTTAGATCATGTCCTAAAATAAGCTCTAAAAATGGAGTTCTTCATGCAAAGTCTACTCCGTCCATTAGGTGTGCCACTAGATTCTAGGCGATTGTGAAAAAAAAATTTTACCTAGAAATACAACTCAGGTGGACCACAACACAAGGAAGAGTGGCAATGAGATGACAACCATCGGTTTGTGTACAAGGCCATCATTGATTTTTGTATTATCACATTTTCTCTCTATGAAATTTTCCTAAATGCCCTTTCTTTGACTTAGTTACCCTATTAAAACTAGGCCCAGTTAGCCGAATTTTGAGTTGACTCAGGAAAAGAAGGGTGAGTTACCTGCAAATCATGGCCTGTCTGGTTTAACTGAACCACTGATCAGGCCCGTGACCTGGCCAGGTTTACTTGAGAAAGTACCAAGTTGACCTAGCTGGTTTGCAAACTATGGTGCTAACTATCAAGCGGTGACTCCCCGAGTCAGCTCAGACTTTGTCCAATCCAATATAAGGGAGGTAGAGCTGGGCATTGAGTCGAATCGGACCGAGTTAGGGCTGACTCGACTCGATCCAGTTTTGAAATAGGCCTGACCTGAACTTGATCCGACTCGATACCGAGTCCAGCATGCCTGACTCGATCTGAGTTCGGTCTGGCCTGGACTGATCCGGACCGAGCCCTATCCAGTCAGAAGTACCGAGTCGGGTCGAGTTGGCACCGAGTCAAATTGAGAGATGAGAGAGGGAGGGAGTGGAGAGGAGAGAGGGGAGGAGGAGGAGGATGATGGTGGTGGGTGGTTGCCAGGCTTGGAAGAGGAGGAGGATGAGGGAGGGAGAGAGAAAGTTTGGGATTAGGTTAGGGTAGGGTGCAGCGGGTAGGGTTAGAGAGTCGAGTCGAGTCGAGTCTAACCAGATCGAGTTTCAGATTGGGCAAAGATTACTTGGTTCGGACCGACTCACCCAATCAGTTCAGGTCGAGTTAGATCTAAACGAGTCAGATGAGTCGAGTTAGCCGGATCGAGTTAGCCAGATTGAGTCATCCCGTGCCCACCTCTAAAGGGAGGCAATGGGCCGAGTAACCTGCTTGGCCCAACAAGACCAACCCCGCTTTGAGTCGAGCTTGGCCCATGGGGCTTGGGCGTTAGACGCATGGGTGATCTTTTTTTGGTTGGGCTTAGGCTCAAGTAGACCCTACTCAACCCGTCTTTACATGAATATGTGTTATATCCTACAACTATGTCATTTTAATCCTTGGGCAACCATCCATCTATAAGCATTGAGATGGCGGGAATCATGCTCACGGAGACATTTTTAGTCTTTTGCTTGTGTAGTTATATGATTTGAGTCGATATATAAAATAGTTGACTTGGAGTCTCCACTACCCAGCCAACTCAAGGAGTTAGACTTTTGTAATTGACTAAACCTTGTAGAGTTCTTAGAAACCAGAGTATTTGGGGATTCCATGTTTTACAGTGACTATTGGTTTGTGACTTGAGATTCAAAGGGACCATGGTGATAGAGAATGAAGGTATTAAGCACCTCATATGCATTCCACAAATATGTGGTTTCTACTTTATTGACTTAACAAACTATAAGGAATTTGAGTGGGCTACCATTAATGCAACGAAATGGATGATATGCAATGTAATGGTGCAATGACTAACTCTGGAGTAAGATTTAAGAATGAGGGATCGAAATGCATGCGATCCACCAAGACCCGTTTACCTGAGAGAGATGGTAAGAAACGGAAAAGACTCTAGTCGGTCCGAGTTTTTGATGCGGCGAGATATGGAAATCCGGCAAGCCATTATTGAGCATGCACTCAAATCAACTAAAGTAGCAGGGAGGTTGAGAAGAGGTAGGCTAATGCAAATGCTAGAATGCGATAATGATGGGGATGAGGGGATACAATGTCCAACTCAGGAGTGAAAGTGATGGATCAAAATGCATGCAATCCACTATAATATGTTTGTGTGAAAGTCAGTAAAGAAAAAAAAAAAAAAGACTACGGTTAGTTGGAGTTTTTTATGTGGGTGAATCCAAGAACTCAGCAAACCCTGGAGCATACACTCGAATATACTAGAGAAGCAGGGGGGTTAATTGGAGAGAGAAGATTATGCAAATGCTCAATACATGGATGAATGTCATTGATTTATGGCCTGGGTAAACTACAACTAGTTGCAAATGCAACTTGTTATGTGTTTGTTCCTTCTATTCCTTTCATTCATCCATGGGCGAAAAGTCGAGAGGATTTTGGGGCTTCAGCATCTTCGTCAGCAACATCTCCAAGGAGACCTCCGAGGAAGACCTCTACAGAATTTTCGTCCGTTACGGAAGGATCGTGGACATTTTCTCGCCCATGGATGGGGCGCTGAAGCGGCGTAGGAGTTTTGCCTTCATCAGATTTGCTCATGAAGCTGACGTGCTCGCAGCCATTGGGGTCCTCCATGGCAGGATGGTGGATGACAGGGTCCTCACTGTAGTCATGGCGAAACCTCGGAAACCTCTCCAATCCCCCACCCCTAACCCTCTTCGGCCTTCACCACACCTCGCCTCCATCCCAACAACCTATCCCACGCCCCCCTCCATGCCTTCTCCCGGCCGCTTCCCCGAACCTGCAACCCCAACACCTTTCACACAGCCAAACCCTAGATCGCCCAACCTCTGAAGCTCCCGCTTACCTATCCTTCACAGCCAACTGTGTAGACATCGCGGCTCGGGAGAAAAAGCTAGCCCTCTCCCTCATTGCTTTCGCAGAGAATCAGAAGGTCCCTCTCATCATTCTGTCCCGAACCATTGCAGATTCAAGGTACTCTGCAACAACCATTGACATAGCCCATATCGCGGCAGACAGATTTCTTCTCTGCTTCAGATCGAGGGTCGAACTTCTATCCTTCTACTCTGACTCCTCTCTTCGAGCGAAAATGAAGATCGCTAGGGTGGAAGCGTGGAGCCCAGCCTTAACTCCATCCCTGGAAGGTACTGAATTACTCTATATGGAATCCCTGTCCATGTGTGGTTAGACTCTGTCTTTGCTAGGGTTGGCAACACTTCTGGAAAGGTTTTGGAGATCGATAGGTGCTCGTCCCTCGGCTTAGTCCTGATTGGAGTGCGAATCAGAGTTTTGCACTTGAATAGGAAGCTGGTGGTTAGAAATGTCGAGTTCCCCGTCTGGGCAATAGCAGATCCCCAATGTCCGTTAGCTAAGGGGGATCTCCATCTCCCAGTTTCTACCCCTGCGGTTTATTCATCAACCAGGGAATGGGTGGAGAATGCATTCTCCCACCATACTGCCCCGTCCAACCCCCCTCCAGGTGCTCGACTAAATGCCCCTCCGGAACCGACCAGCCAATCTCCCCCCTTATCCCGGTCAATTCGTGTAACATCTCGGAAAAAGTCTGTACAAAGACCTGAGTACCACCTCAGGCAGAAATCACACAGGACCAAATCCTTTAGAAATTAAATGAAATTAACTAAGTGTTAAACTACGTTACCTGTGAAATTAACACTAATCACTTTAAATACGAACTGCAAGATCCAAAACTTGCAGAATTGTTGACGCTACATCACCCTATAATCTAGGATCAATCTCAAAATCCGGTTGCTCTCGGGAGCATCACGAAACTTTGTATCGGACTTGGACCGCACGTCGAAAGTCCGATTACTGCGAAACTAAATCGTTATAACCGCTTTGCTGGGTTTGACAACCATCTCGGAAATCAAATCTAGATAGCATCCAGAAATGCACAACTCGAGTCTGGAGCAAAGTGTGTGAGAAACGCGAATATATTTAGAAAACGTGCTCAGATTTAAGTGAATTGAGTCGTTCACTTGCAGGCTAAATATAAGGATTCAGACCATCAGAATCTGACACAAATACACCCTCAGATCAGGAAAATTTTCATACACATGTCAGCGTACTTGTGGCCATGTGACCGTTGAACTGAAACTGGTCCGCCACGGTTGATCTGTAAATCCGATCGAACTGAAAACGTAACTCGACCTAGATCCAATGTCAGGGAGCTTAAGTCCGACCGCACGCAAAAATGGGGCCTCTAGAAGTGCTCTGTTGGATTGAAACAATCCCTATTTGGCTATAACCTAAGTATACCATGACCCTGGGGCTATTCCGATCAGTTCTGGGCCTATATAAGGGCCTTAAACCCTCTCTCTCTCATGCTATACGAATTTCCAACCCTAAGAGAGAGAAAAGAGAAAAGAGAGAAGGAAAGAGAGAGAAAGTAAGAGAGAGAGTTGGCGTTTGCTTATGGGATTCTTCCATGACGCTCCACGTGCTTCACCACTACATTTATATCGCTTTTCCGACGATTTCAACTCCGTACTTGGGTAAGAAATTCTAACCCTAAGCTGTTCAAGAGATCTAAATAGATTAGATGGTGTAATGGCTAACCTAATTCATGCTATAGGTTGTTGTGCCGTAGACAAAGGCTTAGTGTTTAAATTGAGTTCGTTACGAGTCTATCGGCAAAAGGTGCGGACTATATACGTTTAGGTTATGGTTTTCAAGACTTTCAATGTCGGTTAATGATTTATTACTGACATGGGTGTCATTTCACATGCCAAACGTGATGTTTGTTTCGCTTTACGAATACGTATGAACTATGTCAAGTATAGTGTATTCTATGTATTTGTTGAAATAATTGAATACGTATGTTTTTTGGATTCGCGGTTGACATGATTATCTGTCGTGCATATATGGTTGTTGTATATGCGACAACTCCTTGGCGAAAGGTTTTGCCCTAATACATATTATAACCAACATACATCATGTATGTTGGAATGTGTAGACTAAGTGTTTGTAAGAATGTCTAAATGAACTAGTAGTTAGTTAATTGTATTTTGTATGAGTGTTGAGATATGATTCTCAACTACCTTAACTATGTGTATGATTTCCTCCATGTAATTTATACTATAGTGTTTGTTTAGGCATGGAATGCATATGTGTGAATTCATGTTTAAGTTGTATTCCATAAAATGCTCGAATGATTGTATGATTTGAATTATTAATTCATTACTACTTTGACTTTCTCATATGATTACTTGTTGAAATTGAATGCGGTTGGGATTATTATATAGTCCAGGCAATCGGTAACAGGTTCTGACCAGTTGGCTGAAATTATTTCGCCATAAAGGATGTGGTCGATGAATCCGAGCTGTACTTGGGATGTCGACAGTGGTTAGGCCACACAGAGTGCTTACGCACTTCATGTCGATCAACTCTACGTATGCTCGTACTAGTCGAGCTCATCAAGTAACCCGATTGACCCGATGTATGTTCACCATGTTTGAACGCTACTGCTTGAACCTAAGGTACCAAACTCACCAGTAAAAATCCCGTTAACCTTGGTACCTCGATCCGCTAAGACTCGTGAGCCGAATATGGTGGCATGTTTGAACGCTACTGCTTGAACCTAAGGTACCAAACTCACCAGTGAAAATCCCGTTAACCTTGGTACCTCGATCCGCTAAGACTCGTGAGCCGAATATGGTGGTATGAGACACCGTGGTCGAGCTATCAGCCTACGCTGGGGCGACGAGCCTCCCCGTAGTGTCCAATGAACAACACAGCCTCGTGAGTCGAATACGGTGGCATGGGACACTGCATTCGAGCTGTCGACCTACACTGATAAGGTGACGAGCCCTTTGTAGTGACCTCGAGCATACTCTGAGCCTGTGTTGAGGCGACGAGCCTTCTCGTAGTAACTAGAGTATAAACTAGGCCTACACTGCATCGAGGTGACGAGCCCTTTGTAGTGACCTAGACCCGCAACATCGTATGAGAATTACTAGGACTGACGACCCTAGAATGAATCATTGTTTAGGAAACGATATAAGGGAGGTACCTTAGTTTTCCAATCATGCTGTATGAAAAGAACTAATAAGAACTTGGTAAGCATACTCATGCACCGCATTGCATGTGCCGTTTGGCGTTGGGTAGAGCACTGGGGAAGTGACTGACATGCGCGACCGTGAGATGAAGATCGCAGAGGGAGTGTAGGCGAGGGCATGCATCATTTATATATACCATTTTTGCATTAATCAGAGTACTTAGGGATGTGTGATTGTATTGCTTTATCATTACTGCTTGATTGAATTGATAACATGTTAACCTTTGCTCTATTGTTCCACTGAGTTAATTACTCACTCCCACGTTTTGGGACGGTGCTTTAAACATCAACCAGATTCTATCATAGTTGCAGATGATGATGCGACCCATGAGGCAGAACCCGACTTTTGTGATGACGAGGAGGTATTCTCGTATATGCAATATTCAGGCGGGTTTATGTAGACCGTTCTGAATCGACGGGGCTTCAGGGTTCGTGCTTTGTAGAGGACTATCACTCTTTTGACATTTTGTATTTTGAAATGATACTTGTATTTATTTGACTTGATAATGTATTCATACTCTGGAGATCGGTAACGGTCTATACGTTTTATCTATGCTTATATACCCCTTTTAGTCTTCCACTTGCTAACTGTTCTGGAGTATGAATTACTGTTTTGGTATGATCTCATTCATGTTTACACGTACTAACATAGACAACATTCAATCACCATCAATTATGTTGCATAAGTGATGTGTTGGAACTCGGGAGTTGGGTATTTGCACGACCCTCGATTTTTAGGGAGTTATAATTCGGCGGGTACTATGGCCAATTTCATTCCCGCGCTGCCCACGCCCTCCCCTCCACCTCCCCAACCCCCAGACCCCTTACCTCCTATCCATAACTTGAGTCAATTCACCTCCCTTATCCTTCACCCCTCCCAGCCTATTCGGCTCTCCCCTGCCCAACAGCCCTCCAACAATCCCATCCTGGCCTTCCCTTCAGACCCTCCCCAAATGCACAATCATCAGACACCCTCCACACCACAGCCCTCCCTCTCATCCAACCCCTATCCCAACCAAAACCTCACCCTACAGCCCCCTCATAACCCCTTACCTGCCTATTACCAGTACCCCTCCAACCAGCCCTATCTGTCAAACCCAGTCCATCAGTCACCCCCCTCACAGCCCCCTTTTGTCCCTCATCCCTCCTATAACCAACACCCTTCTCCTCCTCCTACCCTCCAACACACCTCTCCAATCCATCAAGTATACCCCTCACTTCAGGCCCACCTATCGAGCCACCCCTCACCCAACCCCAACCTTATGCAACCTTCCCAGCCTCACCCCTAGCATCCATCCATTTATCCCCTCCATCTACCCAGCTGGGAGTCCTCAATCCCTGTTACAACCTTTGCCCCTGAAAGGCCCTATCTGAGGGGAATAGCCCCATCCACGCGTGCCCCCCCCTTCTCGATGATGATAGGGGGAGGGATATGTCGGACTAGGAGTCATTCCCATCTTGCTTAACCCACAGGCCTACCCTCTGTGTTAGCGGGGATCAGTCAGCTGACCTCTCCCCTGCCTTCCAGATTCCTACCCCCAGCCCTCCCCAGCTCCCCCCATATCCAGTTACCTTTGAGGCTCCCGGCTCGCCTTCATAGCCTCATAGCCTTTTCCCTAACTACCAATCCCATACCTCCCGGCCCTCAGCCCCATGCCAGCCCCATATTCCCCCTACCTCCCCTCATGTCACATCTCCTGCACCAAACTGCTCCCGAGATTCAAATCCTTCTCCGTCGATAAGGAGGCGTGATCCAAAGGTGGCCCCCTCTCCCCCCAGCGAACCTACTATAGGAGGTCCTCCAGAACCTCGTCTAGAAAGGGCCAGATCCGTTTCAAGGCCTCTACAGCCCTGGCCTCGAGTTTGAAAGAGAGACTTAGGAGGGTTAAACATGAGGAATTCAGGTCCGAGGATTTTGTTTATGGATAGCTTCCTCGTCTGGAACGCCCGAGGGTGGGTAATAAACCCACTATAGCAACATTGAAGCATCTAATCAATAAATTCCGGCCTGCCATTGTGGCCATTCTCGAACCTATGCTCAGTGATAGAAAGAGAGTTAGTACAGGCCTGAAATTAGGTTACCACGCTTCCCTCTCCAATGCCTCGGAAGGGAGCAAAGTGTGGTTGTTATATAATTCAGCCTGCACCATTGATCTGGTTGATAGCTCGGCCCAAATGCTATCAGTCTCAGTCTCAGCCCGGGGTAATCTTGCGAAGTTCATGATTTCAACTTTCTACGCCAAGTGCTCGAGAGTGACACGCAGACTTCTCTGGGATCAGCAGGCCACCATTGCCTCGAATTCCACTTTGCCATGGCTGGTTGCAGGTGATTTTAATGTTGTCCTTACTTTAGCTGAGTATAGAGGATCAGGCACATTCAACTCTAGGAGCGCTGCTGAATTTGCTGAGGGGCTGGAAAAGGCTAATCTGATGGATGCCGGCTTCACGGGAAATATTTTCACTTGGTGCAACAATCAGAGCGGGCAAGCTAGGAGCTGGGCTAGGCTCGACAGGGCCTATTGCAACTTTGCTTGGATCGACTTGTTCCCAACTTTTCATGTTAAGCTCTTACCTAGGCTTAATTCAGATCACGCCTCGATGCTCTTATATTTCCCCGCTGCGTCCTCTCCTTCTCCAAGGTCTTTCAGGTTCCAAAGGATGTGGCTGAAACATGCATCTTTCCTTGACCTGATTGCGGCCTCCTCGAAAGCAGATATAGTGGGGGATCTTCTCTTCGCCCTGCACAACAAGCTGAAGAACGTGATGTAACACCCCAGATTTTTTCTAACTTGGCAATGGACGTCCTTAGACGTAGAACTGCCCTAAGACCTTATTCTGCCGTGATTAGGGCGTAATTTAATTAAGTATTAATAGCTTGAATCACCTTCTATACAAACTACAAAGGCCCGAGTACCACCTCAGGCAGAAATCATACATGACTAAATCCTTTAGAAATTAGGCGAGTATTAGCTAGTGCTAAACTAGTTTACTTGTGAAATTAACACTAATCACTTTAAATACGAACTGCAAGACCCAAAACTTGCATAATCGTTGACGCTACATTACCTTATAATCTAGGATCAATCTCATCACCCAGTTGCTCTCGGGAGCATCATGAAACTCCGTATCATACCTGGACTGCACGTCGAAAGTCCGGTTATTGCGAAACTAAACGATTATGACCGCCTTACTGGGCTTGACAACCATCTCAAAAATCAAGTCCTGACTCTGTCCAGAAATGCACAACTTGAGCCTGAAATATAGTGTGTGAGGAACGTGAATATCTTTGGAAATAAAATCCAAAATTAAGTACATTGAGACGTGTTGCTTGCGGGCTAAATATAAGGATTCAGACCGTCAGAATCTGACCCAAATACACCCTCGGATCAGGAGAAATTTTCCACACATGTCAGTGCACTTGTGGCCCTGATCGAGTACCGGTGACCGTTGAATTGAAACTGGTCCGCCACGGTCGATCTGTAAATTCGATTGGACCGAAAACTCAGCTTGACCTAGATCCAAGGTCAGGGAGCTTAAGTCCGACCGCACGCAGAAAATGGGCCACTAGAAATGCTCCGTTAAGCCAGAACGGAAGGATTTTGGCTACAACCCGAGTATACCATGGCCCTGGGGCCATTGAGCTCACTTTTGAGCCTATATAAAGGGCTTAAACCCTCTCTCTCCCATGCCATACGAATTTTGCAAATCCTAAGGGAGAGAAGAGAGAAAAGAAAAGAAGAAAGTGAGGAAGAGAGAGAGGCTGAGAGATAGTCGTAGGGATCATTCCCTGACGCTCCACGTGCTTAACCGTCATTCTAGCATCGCTATACGGGCGATACCGATCCCGTTCTTAGGTAAGAAAACCTAACCCTAATCTGCTTTAGGGTTTCAGATTATGTAATAGGTGAATTAGCTAACCTATTCCCTGTTATAGGTTGTTGTGGTGCCATAGACAAAGACTTAGCGTTTAAACGAATCCGATACGCGTTTACCGCCGTAAGGTGCGGACTATAAACGTATAGGTTATGGTTTTCAAGGCTTTCAGTGTCGGTTAATGGTTTATAACTGACGTGGGTGCCATTTCACATGCCAAATGCGATGTTTGTTTCGTTTTTCATATATATATGAACTATGTTGAGTTTAGAGTATTCCATGTGTTTGTAGAAATGATCATATACGTAAGGAATTTGAAATTGTGTTTGCCATGATTAATTGCCGTGTATATATGCCAGATGTATGTATACAACTCCTTGGCGAAAGGATTGGCCCTAATACATGTTATGCCAACATACGTTGTGTATGTTATAATGTGTAGCCTAAGTGTTTGTGAAAATGTTTAAATGAGTATAGGGTTTGTATTCGTGCTTGGCATGACTAACTGGTGTGGGTATATGATTGTTGCATAGGCGACAACCCCCTGACGTAAGGGTTTACCCTAATACGTATTGTAACCAACATACGATATGTATGTTGGGATGTGTATACTAGGTGTTTGTAAAAATGTCTAAATGAGCTAGTAGTTAGCAAGGTGTACTTGTATGCGAGTTAGGATATGATTCTTAACTACGTTAATGATGTGTATGATTTCCTCCATGTATGTTATATTATGATGTCTATTATATTTATGGAATGAATATGTGCGAATTTATGTTTATGTTGCATTTCACAACATGCTCATATGATCGTAGGATTAGAGTTATTTATTCATTACTGTTTGACTATGTCATATGAATACTTATTGGAATTGGATGTGTTTGGGACTACAGTATAGTCCAGGCAATCGGTAACAGATCCTGAATAGGTGGCTGGTCTTGTTTCGCCACACGGGACGTGCCTGACGAATCCGAGCCGTACTTCTGTTGTTGACAGTGGTTAGGCCACGCAGAGTGCTTACGCACTTCATGTCGATTAACTCGATGTGCACTCGTACTAGTCGAGCTCGTCTAATAACCCGATTGGCTCGATGTATGTTCACCATGTTTGGACGCTACTGCTTGAACCTAGGGTACCAAACTCACCAGTGGAAACCCCGTTAACCTTGGTACCTCGATCCGCTAAGACTCATGAGTGGGGCATGGTGGTATGGGACACCGTGGTCGAGCTGTCGGCCTACGCTGGGGCGACGAGCCTCCCCGTAGTGTCCAGTGAGCATTACAGCCCTGTGAGCCGAATACGATGGTATGAGACACTGTATTCGAGTTGTCGACCTATACTGATAAGGTGACGAGCCCTTTGTAGTGACCTCGAACATACTCTGAGCCTGCGGAGAGGTAACGAGCCTTTCCGTAGTAATTAGAGTATAACTAGGCCTATATTGCATCGAGGTGACGAGCCCTTTGCAGTGACCTAGAACCGCAACATCATATAAGGTTTACTAGGACTGATGACCCTAGAATGGATCATTGTTTGGGTATTGATATAAGGGAGGTACCTTAGTTTTTCAATCCTACTGTATGAAAAGGACTAATAAGAACTTGGTAATCACGCTCATGCACCGCACTGCATGTGCCGTTTGGCGTTGAGTAGAGAGCACTGAGGAAGTGATTGACATGCGCGACCGTTAGATGAAGATCGCAGAGGGAGTGCAGGCGAGGGTATGCATCATTTATACATACAATTCCTGCATTAATCAGAGTACTTAGGGATGTTTGATTGTATCGTTTTATCATTACTGCTTGATTGAATTGATAACATGTTAACTTTTGCTTTATTGTTCCACTGAGTTGATCACTCACTCCCACGTTACGGGACGGTGTTGTACACACCAACCAGACCCTATCTTAGTTGCAGGTGGTGGCGATGCCTACGAGGCGGAGCCGGACTTCGAGGATGACGAGGAGGCATTCTCTTACATGCAGTTTTCAGGCGGGTTCATGTGAGCCGTGTCTTGATCGACGGAGATTTCTGAGATGTTGACTAGATCACATTACGCCTTTTGTATATTTTGAAATTGTACCTGAAATTATTTAACCTGGTAACATTATCACACTCTGGAGACTTACCACAGTTTATATATTTTATATATCTATCACGGTCTTCCGCTTGCCATTTCACTTGTCTCTGGAGTATGATATGCTGTTTTGGTATAATCTCATTCATGTTTTATGCACTAATACGAACAACATTTAATCATCATTTTCTATGTTGCATAAATGATGCGTTGGAACTCGGGAGTGGAGCTTATGCTCAACCCCAGATTTTTAGGGCGTTACATGTGAAATCAGCATTAAGGACGTGGAACAAAGAGGTATTCGGGAACATTTTCAAGAAAATTAAGGTTGCTGAGACTGTGCTTGCCAAGGCTGAGGATGAGTCCTTATTGTCAGCTTCCTAGGAGAACCTGCAACATCTTAATGCAGCCAAGGATAACCTCACCTACCTAGAATTATGCGAGAAGATCTACTGGAAACAGAAATCCAAATGTAACTAGCTGAAAGAGGGTGACCGTAACACGCGTTTCTTCCACAATTTGGCTTCGGACCGAGCTAGAAAATCTATGATTCATCGCATCGAGCTAGATGATGGCTCGGAAGCAGCTGACAATGACTCAATTAAGAGGACTGCGGCTGATTTTTACTCCTCTCTCTTGAGGGCTGAGCCTACGGTTGCGCATGAGGATCTCCTCAACCGCATTTCCTCGCTCATCTCTCCTGATGATAATAAGGAGCTTCTCCGCTAGCCTTCAGTTGATGATCAGGTCCTCTCGGCTGTCAGAAGCCTTCCGCCAGACGGGGCGCCAGGCCCTGACGGTTTCACCGGTGCTTTTTTCCAAGGTTGTTGGGATATCATTGGGCATGATATTGTCCAGGTGGCCCTTTCGCTTTTCAGAGGGACCCCCTTCCCAGGGCTTTTTCCGCCACTCTGATTTACCTCATCCCTAAGTTCGTTAACTCGAAAAAGTTTTCTGATTATCGCCCCATTAGCTTATGTGACTGTGTTTACAAAATTTTCTCCAAGTTGCTTGCAGATAGGCTGAGCAAAGTCCTTCCAAAAATCATTTCCCCTGAGCAAGGAGCGTTTGTTCAAGGGAGATCTATCACGGAAAGTTGCGCTCTAGCGCAAGAGATTTTCAGGGATATCGACATGAAAGTTAGAGGGGGCAACATTCTCATTAAGCTTGATATGGAGAAAGCCCATGACAGATTAGACTGGCGCTTCCTTAAATTAGTCCTTCATCGGTTTGGTTTCGTGCCTGGATGGATAAATCTGCTCGAGAATTGCTGGGCCAACTCTTGGTTCTCAATTCTAATCAATGGGGAACCCGGGGGATTTTTCCAATCTTCCAGAGGTATACGCCAAGGCGACCCGATCTCTCCGGGGTTGTTCATTATGGCATCAGAGGTTCTAAGAAGAGGGTATCAACAGCTCTTCATCAGTGGTGACTGCACCCCGTTCTCCACACACCATGCCTGCCCGCTCGTCTCCCACCAGCTATTTGCTGATGACACGCTCCTGCTGGCTAATGGTGGGAGGGCCACGTTAAGGAAAATCGCCGCTTTCCTCCAGCTTTTTCAGTCAGCTTCTAGGTAGAAGATCAACTTAGCGAAAAGCTTCTTTATTCTCTCTTCGTCCCAATCAGAAGCCAGGGCCAGAGCTGCCCAATCCGCGCTCGGCTTCACTCGTGGTGCTGTTCCTTTCTCCTACCTGGCCGTCCCGATCTTCAAAGGCCGACCCTTGAGGAGGTACTTCAGACCACTAGTTGAAAAATTCCAACAACGTATCTCTGGTTGGAAGGCCAGGATTCTCTCCCAGGTTGGCCGAACAACCCTCATCAATCACGTGCTGCAGAGTATCCCGACTCACATCATGGCGGCTGCTGACATCCCCCTATCGCTGCTCGGGGACGTGGAGAGGGCCTGCACCAACTTCTTTTGGGGCTGGGATGGGGACCGCAGAAAATGTCATTGGTTGCGTTGGAATCGCGTGTCTCGCCCCAAGGACAAAGATGGCCTTGGCATTAAGAATTTGGCCCACGTCATGGGTGCTTTCAAGATGAAGCTGGCCTGGATTGTTGGTTGCAAAGGAGATCACAGCGGCTGGGCGAAATACATCAAAGCCATGTACCATGACAATGTCACTGAGCCCAGCGGGACCAGCCTAGCCCCCCACGCGTCCCCTGCTTGGAAACGGATATGTAGTTTCCTCCCGGAAGTGCTATCTATCTCGCGTTGGATCATGGGCCTGGGCGAGCAAAATTTTTGGACAGATCTTTGGTCCGACCTTGGTCCACTTGCAGAATGGGCCCTAGCTCTGCCTCCCCCTCATCCCTCCAGGGTCCGCGACTTCATCGGCCCGCTAGACTGGATTAATCGGGACGTTGCCCATGCGTTGCTTCCCCAAGTGGTCGTGGACCATGTGGTTAAAGAGGGCTTCTGCACTTCCTCAGATTTAGACAGACGAGTCTGGGTCCCCTCCTCGTCGGGCGAGTTCCAGGTTTGCTCGGCTTGGAATTTATTGCGTCCAACTAGCTCAAAGGTGCAATGAGCTAAATTGGCATCCAACGATTATAGAGAAGCTGGCGCTCGTCTCTTGGAAGATTATCCACAAGGCGGTCCCGGTTGATGAGCGAACCCAAGCGAAGGGTGTCTAAATGGTGTCCAAGTGTTGGTGCTACCTCGCTCCTCTTCGGCCGGATTCGGAATCTATCGATCATCTATTCTTGGCAGGCCCTTTTGCAGTCCACATTTGGGAGCATTTCCAGCCTTCTTTTTTTTTTTTTTTTTTCGGTGCACTCTTCGGCCCAATTTTCAACTGTGGCCAGGGCCACTCTTTGGTGGGCCACGCAACATTCAGGGAACTGTCTGCGGACCCTGCGTGCCCTTATGCCCGCATTCATTTTCTCGGAGATCTGGGCAGAGAGGAACAAAGCCCGCTTCGATAATGCAATCTTCAGCTCTTCGAGGGTCATCCTCTAGGTCCACCGCTGGATTGAGAGGGTGGGTGCGTCTCTTCCCTTTCCGAGGGTGTCGCCTCGTCGACTAGCTTCCACGCTGGCTGAGCTCCGTATCGCCAGTCCAGCCTCTAGGCCTAAACACCCTATGGTGTGAAATGGGTGAGGACCCAGTTGGGGTGGATCAAATTAAATGTCGACGACTCGGCATTGGGGACCCCGGGCCCTTCAAGGGGTGGGGGTGTCGGGCGAAATTCCGAGGGCCTTTTCCTCTTCGGTTTCTCCTCTAACTATGGCTCGGGCTCCAGCTCCCGTGCCAAATTCCGTACTATCTGTGAGGGCTTGGCCATTTGTGCTGAGATGAGTTTCACTAAGGTGGAGGTAATGTGCGACTCCAAGTCGATAGTGCAGATCCTCTCCAAGAACGTGTGCCACTCTTGGTCCTAACACTATTGGTTTGAGCGAGTGAGGGCTTTCAGGGACCGTATGGACATTTCCATCACCCACACTCCCGGAGAAGCTAATGCAGTAGCAGACGACCTGGCCAGGAGGGCCAGCGTAGCCCAGGATAGCGTGTGCTACCCCTCGGCAGCGTCGCTTTCCCCCCACCACTAGAGGTCTTCTATTCTTGGACAGGGTGGGTTTAGGCTATTTGAGGGATTCTTAGCTTTTTGTGCCTGTTTCGGTGCGGCGCCGCCCAGTTGTGCTCTCCCCCATCCGCGTTCCGCGTTCGGGAAGGGGGTTTTTTTGTTTGTAGAAGATTTGTGGATACTTAGGTCCCTTTGGGTCAGCGGAGGCTTGTGGCTTTTTGTGTGACCCCCTTGAGATACTTGTACATCTTCAGATTTTAATGAAATCTTCCTTTTTGAAAAAAAAAAAAAACAAACCCTGAGTGGGTCGTGGGTGGATGGATTATTACAAGGATTGATTCAAGGGAGGTGGTTGGCCTTTGGATGGCTCAAACAACTATGACTTGGGTGTAACTAGGCTTGCCTAGTGCTGGAAGGGCTTCTCTCCTCACACTCTCTCTTTTTTTTGTGGTGAATCTCCCTTTTACTTAAGGATGTGTCGTGTAGAATTGAAGAGGATGGGGGTATTTTATAAGTGAAGTGGGTAATCTTTTGGTGATTTAGGTGAAGTTTGGGGGCTAATGGAGGCTATAAGGGTTATGATTGGCTTGAGGGTATGGGTGTGTCACATAGCATCCTCTCATTGATCGAGAAGAGTGGCATGGGGTGTAAAAAGGGGAAGTCCAAGGGTAGTCTGGTCATTCGGACCCAACATTCGAGGTAGGAATAGAATTCTCTCTCTCCTCCGCCTCAACGAACCTTAAGTTTCACAATAATTTACAGCCTTTTTCATGTTTAAGGCCGAATGGGCTTGGGTTTGGCCCTTGATTTGGGCTTGGGTTTGGGTTTCAAATTGGTCTGAATTTTGCACTTTTTAAAGGGGTATGTCTATGCATAAATCAGTTGTGTTATCCCGGGCAGGGTGTCCATGCTATCCTAAATACACGTTATATCATACAAATATGCCTTTTTAATTCGTAGGCAGCCATCTATCTTGAATCCCGATCATTATTTTCATTCCTCTAAAATGTTTATTTCTTTACGCATGCACGGCCCACCTGATAAATCGATATATTAGGAGGGAGAAATAAGAATTTTAGCAAATTTCGAGCCGAGCTAGGTCTAATCAGGTCAGGCCTGGGCCGAACCAAATTGTTTTAAGTTGGGCCTGGGCCGGCCTAGGCCTTGCATCTTAGTTTGGAGTTGGGCCCAAGCGTAGCTTGCCAAGCCTAGCCCATTGCCAACCCTAGTCCATCTGGTTTGGCACTATAAGTCGGGCCAACCCTGTCAAACTTGGATGGGTTATCCTCTACTCAGCTGAGTCCTAACTTGACTCAAAACATCTAAGGTTGGTAATAGACTAGGCTGCCCAGCTTAGGGCAGGATGCTAAACTTGGCCCGAGGGCGGGTCTTCGACTGGAAATCTAGGCCCAGAGCCAAATGGGTCCAGGCCAAAAATAAATAGCCCCGACTATTGCCCGAGTGTATACTCTGTAGTACATGGGTATTGGTAATGTACACTATAGAGTCCATGTACTAGCACGTGTATGTAATAATACGAAGAACTTTGATAGTCTAGAACAATATTGTAGATGATATGCAGGCCCTTATAGACTACCCAAAAATGTGAACTCCTATGTGGATTGATGAACTATACATTGATGCACCCATTTAAGTCCAGTTATAAAATACTGAAATTTCAGCTTCTACTTTGAATTTCATTATAAATAATCACAAGCTATTCATAGAGAATGAATTATTAGAATCCTTTTTGGATCAGAAGAATTAATATCAGTTACAAGCATATCTGACCCATTGGAACTTAGAGTCTGAGAAGGAATGGCATCTGATCAGAGAGGGGTGGGTCTGAGTATTTTCCAGTGAGTATTTGCAACGAGACGTAAAGATTGGCGGCTTCTGTGTAATGAACTCCGTCCCAACTTATATATTCAGTAGTATTGTTGCAGACATTCGTAGTTACTGAGCTGCCATTCAATGTCTTTGATTGACCACAAAAGATCCGGCTATCGTAATTCAGTGGCGGGCCTCCGTACCCACAACAAGCTGATATTGGATGTTCAAATCCTGAGAAATCACATTCTCAAAAGATCAACATTGGGCAAGATATGTATGTATGGAAGCTGAAATCAGATGTACAACACTTGCAATTATATCAATGGGATGGGAAATGCTAATGGGTTGTTTGGATGCCTGTAAGTTTTTAAGTTGTGGATTTTCAGGTGTAAGTTACTTACATACTGACTGTTTGGAAGTAACTTACTGGTAGTATCTTAACTGTAAGTGAAAACATGCCTCCTCCTCATGTTTTAACTTGTAACTCAAAGGTGAAATTCCACACCCAAACAACTAATCCAACGTACAAGCATCCAAATTACCCCTTCAGGATATCAGCATGAGGGAGGTCGAGGAAGATCGATCTGGGTCGTTTATTAGATGGGACCCACCATGAATATGTCCTGAAAAAGAAACTGAGTTGTCTCATTGATCATGTCAGCCAGCGACGAAGGTATGAGAAAAATGCATGTGGTGAACCATACGAGTGCATCAACCTCATTTTGGAGCCAGTACGTGTTTACATTGGGCCCCACCTGATGGATGGACTCAATCTGGCGAACGTGACCACATTCGCATATGTGATGCAGAGATCTTCCTCAATCATCAGAAAAAGATTATTAGCATCTCTCTAATCTGCTTACCATATCGAGAAGAATTTGAGATGAGGTTGAGTTTTATTGAGAAGATGTCGATATAAGTGACGTTTGCATTTGTAAAGTTGCCTTGCAATTTTGTGCAAAGAGCATGAAGCTGCAAATTGAATTGCTTGGCAGCACGATTGTGTGAGCTCACACATCCGATCTCGTCAAGCTCTGACGGATCTTTCCCGAAAGTGGCAATATTTCGAGGCAAGCACCCAAGGGGTCCGGTGTTGTGAATCCAAAACTTCCTTGCACCTTGGTCATATAGTTTCTGAAAAATCAATAGAAGAAAGAAATAAGATCTTGGATTTTATTTTATGCACTCCGTTCTAGTAACAAATAATAAGGCATTAGAAAAAAAATGATAGTTGCTGCCTTTAAAAATCACTTAGATTTCATTTGGGCATGGTCATTTCAGGAGCAGAGAAAAATGATTCATGACTTCAAAGTTCTACTCTCATTAATATTTAAAAAATCATGAAATGGGGCTCTTTTGTTTTGTTATTTAGGAAATTCTACCAAGAGTGGAGATCCCAAAAATCACAAATGGAAAATGCAGCCTAAAAAACCATGATGTAGAGTTTTTTTGCACATTGGTTTGTATTTTTAAGACTAATCTTGAAATTTTCTATGATCTATACCATTGATCGATGTCCAAAAGATGAGGAGAGAAGTACCATCAAATGGGAGTTGCTCTGGTTGGTTGTATACTCTTCCAGACTAAGGATTTTCTAGGATTCTTCTCTTGATTTCTTTTGTATATTGCAATGGGGTTGATAATCCCCTTTTACAGACTTTGATCCACCATCCTAGCGATTGAATCTTTAATATCCCAAAGAGAAGCACTCCCCTCATGCTTTGGAAACACTAGTCCACATAAACCTTTGATTTGGACAGTTGAAATGGCTATTTTACAAAATAAATATCAGTTATAACATTGATTATATGTTAAAAAGAAGTTTAAATATATGGATTAGCAGATCATTATGGGATTACCCGGGTCTACACCATGAACAGTCAGGATCAAGAGGGCCTCATGGCTATTGATCTAACAAAACACATTTGTAGTGGCCGTGCGTAAGATCAAAAACATCATACAAAATTCTACACCAACTACATAATTCTCTAGTTTTTATTTGACGTTTTCAGAGATATCAAAGACAGCCTTGCATTTTGAGGGGAGAGAAGCACCTACATTAATTCCGATTTCGAATTCTTGCAAAATGGTTGGAATAGAAGCAACTACTTGGTCCTCCGTTTTGGAATTAAATGCACCCGCGAGATCGTTCTGGCCTATATCGAACATGTATAGCCCTTGCTTGAAATAATCTGCCTGAGGAATGTATTTATCTAGTTTCTTGCCTGGACGAGATCAAAGAATGCGTAATGAGTAGCTTGCAACAATGTATAAAGAAGAAGTGGTTCTGATTTCATAGAATTCAGTCATCATTTTTTTTTCTGGGGGTTCCTTTAAATTTCCTAATTTTCTATTTAAAATAAGATACCTTTTATTTCTGGCAATTTTACTGATGTGGTCAAAATGTGAATGGCAGGAGTTCGCTGATTGTATGTATGGCCCCTACATGGGCACTTGAAAAATCATGTGTAGGAACTGTTGCGAGTTTTGTAGTTTTTAGGTCATCGCCGAACAGATTGATAGATGTGTGAAACTCACCCAGTAGAATCTAGGCATACCAAAATCGAATTGCCAAGACGATGATGATTAGCAGCATATCTACATGCCTACTACCCTTTTTAGTAAGAAGACTTGCAAGAGTGGAAAAAGTGCCAAATTGATGTTCATTCAAATAGCAGTCTTACACTGTTCACATTTTAATCTAAAACCATTTCTTACACTATGGAATTGAAACTTCTAGCTAGTGGGAAATTGCCATTCAAGACTCTGACAACTACAGTCGTGCCTGTCAATGAAAAATGAATTGAACCCATTTTTCAGCAGTACTCAAACATGCCTATGGATGCATTCACTCAGTTAACACTTTCTTGGAGGAAGTAGACAATAACCAACTACAAGTTCTATCCCTTCACTTCCCTCCCACCTGTTTGAACCTAGATTTCATTGAAGAATGTTAACTGAGTGAATGCATCTGAAAATTGGTTTTAAAAGTAACAATGTCATTGAAGAATGTCAAATGATTCATTTGTGAAGATTAAAAAAAGAAAGAAAAAGATGTCCACTTAAACTACGGGAGTTCATTTTCAAGCTGTAGTGCCAGTTATTGAAGTTATTTTATTGTGATTCAAAATTAAAGGAAGGAAATAAATAATAATGTCATTGAAGAATGTCAAATGATTCATTCGTGAAGATTAAAAATAAAATAAAATACGTCCACTTAAACTACGGGAGTTCAATTTCAAGTTGTAGAGCCAGTTATCGAAGTTATTTTATTGTGATTCGACATTAGAGGAACAAAAGCACACTCTCTAGGATTTGAACCTACAACATCTAGAGTGCCTGATCAGATTCTTAGATCTTCTTCAAGGCTCAAATTCTCAATCTACCAGACTCAAACTTTGCGCTATCGTCCTAATTCTTGAATATTGTTGGGGAAATATTTGAACATATTACACTTGTGAGGTGTAACCATAGTTAGCAATGCTCTGTTTTAAGCTACATATTATTGAAAAATTTATTATCTTGCAAAAGAAAAGAGGGGAAAAAACTCATTTTTTAGGACACCCCCTTTTTTTGAGAAAATGAAGGATTTGAGAGACGGAAACAATGATATTAACCAATTGTTTGATTACCTATGTATATTATTACACGTGAATGTAAAATTCTATCCATTTTATTCGCAGTTTGGCATTTTAGGCTTATCTATATACAATATCCACACACATATATATGTGCATCTGTAATCTTTTTTTTTTTTTTTCTCACTCTGTTACATTTTAGGGGACAATTGGATCGCAAGTTACTTTAGATGAGCTACATATGCCACAAGTAGCTTATCTTGGTTTCTACTTATTCAACATATAAGTATGTTTGGTAAACAACATACTTATCAGCCAAAAAGTAAAAATGCATGTTTGGTAAGCAACATACTTATCAGCCAAAAAGTTAAAAGGCGTGTTTGGTTTCCAACATCATTAGTATTTATCCCTCAAGTCTGTCTGGACCTCCTCACGTCCACTGTTCATCATGTGGGGCCAACCCCCCCCCCCCCCCCCCCCCCCCCCCCCCCCCCCCCTTCCCAATTTTGGATGTGGGCTATTTATCATTAGGGGCTGATCTTTGATGTGGACCATCCATTATGTTGGCCCATGCTAATATGGGTGATCCATCATGTGGATCCCACCCTTGATGTGGACCATCCATTGTGTGGAGCCCACCTTCGATGTAGACAATCCATCATGTGGGGCCTCCTTTGAAATG
Organism: Magnolia officinalis; assembly: GCA_021015155.1. Classification (NCBI taxonomy): domain Eukaryota; kingdom Viridiplantae; phylum Streptophyta; class Magnoliopsida; order Magnoliales; family Magnoliaceae; genus Magnolia; species Magnolia officinalis. The sequence continues at coordinate 48,707 of JAJHSJ010001967.1, read as the reverse complement.
TCTGAGAGAGAGAAGTAGAAGAGTGAAAAGTTAAAAAACTTAAATAGTTTATTTATTTATTTATTTTTTTTTTTTAAAGAACCTATGGGGAAAAGTAGTTTTGAGCGCATAAATTACTTTTGCAATCTTGTTTGCCAAACTAACTTAAGTTCAAAAAAGTAACTTAATGACTTAACATAAGTTAAAAAGTAACTTATTTGGTGATATCCAAACAGGCCCTTAATCGAAACCATATTGACCCGAACTTCTTATTCACCAATTTTATTTTTTAATCTTTCCATTTCTTTGACCGAATTTTGGACTGTCTTTTTAACCAGTGAAACTGAATTAAACACATGTTTCCCACACCGTTTTTCGTGGGTGTAACCAATCTTCATCATAACTGAATGTTGTATCCTTAAGAACTTGGGATTTGGAGAAACTGCTCTACTTGATAGTTGATACTGTACTTATAATAAGGAAACATAGTGACACTCAAAAGACCTCCATCTGTCATGTTCCAGGCGAATCAGGATATTTCGTAGTAATGAAGATTTGATTTCCTATCGCCCTAATGTGGGCCAATCAGATGAGGCCACGTGTTATAGTTTTATCAGTGATAACAGTGTTAGGCTAGAGTCTTAGCGTTGGAGTGTTAAAGTCCCTTGATATACATTGATACGCCATCCTTTAACGGCTCAAGTGGCTCAAGCTTTTAGAGAAAGTGTTGATTTGGCAGATAAATGTATGTGTGCGTGTATTAGTCGTGTATATATTTCAGCATTTCTCAATATAGTACTATCAAGCCTTTCACAATATAGCCTGCGTTTATCATGCTATCAGAGCCTCTTTTGGTTTGAGAGGCAATTCTGCCCATCCACCATCTCAGATGATTAATCATCATGAAAACCATCCATCAACGTAGCCCACAAGGTGGCCCGCATTTGACTATATAACATTTTATGGTATTATAAGAAGTAAGATGTCATTAATGAGATTTTCTAGACATGCCAAAACTAATGAATATGCCACAGTATAGTTACCTGCTAACTCAAGAACTCGAGCTTTGAATCGGATGAAGTGGGCCACCTGAATTCCAAAGGAAAATGGGCTGATGGACGATGCGGTTGGCGAGAGAATAGTAGACCCAGCAGCTGCAAAATTACAGCCTTTCCTGAAACTGGGAGCGCCAACGGAATCTAAATATGCATTGAGGAATGGAAGATCCAATGCATCCACTTCCAAAAAAAAAAAGAAGGGTAATTAATAAATTGAATTAAAGTAGTTATTTTTTCAATGACAGAATAGAAGAAGAAGAAGAAGAAGAAGAAATATCATATATGTGCTTTGTGCAATTGAACTGTAATAACTTAAATGATATGGGGTGCAAATTTTCAGTTGAGTGGGGCCCACCACATTTGTAGAGTACATGCAGTATTTACTCTTTCTCTGCTCTTTATGATCACAATCAGATGGTGGTAACATGTGGGACCCACCATCTTGATGGCCCCACATTATAGCGGGTGGTGGGTCCCACAAATCGCAACGGTCTGATCTGGTTGCACTGGTCGTTTTTGCATAATGAATAAAATTATATACGTGATGATTCTTTGAAAAACCAAATGGGGTGTCGTGACTAAACATGTAAATCATCATAACCCTTCACAGATGCCCCTTGATCGATGTACACTGGGGCCCACTCAGAAGGAGAAATTCCGAATCCACGGAGTTTCTCTAGACTCCCCACAGAGATTCCTCGAATCCACAAGGGAAGAAATTAGAAAATAATTTCTAATCATTTTAAAAATAAATTGATTGATAATTGTCTAATATGTATGTGTCCCTCTTACACTATTAATAAAGAAAAAATTAAACCAAATTTTATAATTACCAAAAATAGCAAAATTTTAACTCTAATAAAAATTATAATTCTAGTAAAACTCTTCTAAATCCTAATTTCAAAAATCAAAAATTCCAAATAAACTTTTTTAGAAGAGTCCACTATAATTATAAGTTACTTCTAAAAAAGAAGAGATTCAAAAATTCAAAAAATATTAAAAAAATAGATTTACTAAAAATAGTAATTTTTCCTCAAAATTTTGTTTTTGAGCTGAAAGCGCTCGTTTTCTAACAAACCGTACAGACAGGACCCTCATTTTCTGACGAAATGGACAGATGCAACCAACTTTGTGGATCGGTTCACCTCGGATCACCCGTTAGAGTAAAAATTGATAGGTTATGCACCCATTATGATACTCAAATCAAAAGTTACAACCAATTTATGATTCACCTTCTTTTGGTCCAACCATGCTAGGAATGTACCAACGCCAGGTCCTACATCAAATCATAGGGCCTCTTTAGTGGCCTCTCTTCCAATGAGATGTAATCTCATCGTATGATTCCCCTGAGAATACATTAGCACAATCCCCCTTCTCTGCAGAAATTTGGAATTTGCCAATCTTCACACATGATAAATGACCAAAATCCTCGGATTATCCGTCCGGCATGGTCAATTCTGTAATTCGAATCTAATAAGATGACCAGAAACAAGAGATTTCAAATAATTGTAAAGAGAGATTACTGAGGAAATCGATTATTAGCCGTCCATCACAAAACCGTCCAGACGGCTTGCCGAAGTAGGTCTCGCCGTTTGGCAGGTCCAGCCACTTGCCGAGCCCGGCGACAAGCCCGCCGGTGTCAGAATTTGAGTCGCCGAAGTTGAAGACGGCCGGGTAGCTGAAATCAACGGCCAGGATGGTGGGCCAGGGTGATGAGATCATGATGAAAATTGAGAGAGTGTGGAAGACGGTCCTAGACATGGCTAGTGAACAAAGTTAGTTATGTGGTGGTTGGTTTGTGACTCTGAATGATGAAATATTTAAATGGGTACTTCAGTGGGAGGAAGCGGATTGCGTCCTGTTACCATAATCCGTACACGCAGGCTTCTGTGGGGCCCACCGTAATGTATGGGTTTTATCTACTCCGTCCATCCATTTTATCAAATCATTTTAGTGAATAATAGAAAATATTAGGAAGATATGAGGCTCAAGTGGACCACACATTGGGAATTGAACTTTCACCATTAAAAACTTCTTGGTAGCCACAAAAGTTTCTGATTAAGATAATATTTGTATTTTGAGTACATCTTGATGTATATGAACTTATGAACAGGTTGGACGGAAAATAAACATCGCGCTGGCATTAGGACGGTTTCAACGGTGGGTATCATTGTATCTGCTGCTTCCTGTGGTGTGGTCCACTTGAGCTATGTATCTGCCTCAGTTTTTAATTATTTTACTAAACCAATTTAGAAAAAATTATAGACGGCATGGATTAAACGTATATATCACTGTGGTCCCCACAGATCCCTGCGTGGATGGATTATCGTCCAGCAGCATCCGCTGGTGGGAGATGGGTGCGCTGCAAGTTACTCAAGAAGGTTTGCCAATTCCACACGCATGTGGAGAGCCTGCCCGTTCGAATGCAGCCATACGTGCAGATATGGAAGACACGTGCTTGATCAGATCTTTCCATCAGCTGGGATGTAGTGTTTAGATCTTTTTTTATTAAAATTCATGCCATTTAGCATGTTAGTTGTGCCACGACGTACTAATCAATCGGACGGCTAGGAAGAGTTGGTTTAACTGCCAATTTACGTTGTTCCTTGTTACCCACACAAGGATTTAAACTACATATACTTATGGGAGAAATATCTTAGTATTATTTCGGACGAGATGGAAAGCTCAGATATCGCACGTGTTCTCCAATGGTGTGCGTGTACACGTGCGTGTGGAATCAGAAAGAGAAATTTACGACTGTACGACCCATTCATGGCCCATTTACATTTGTAAGCCCACTTCTTTTTACCTTCCAAGAATAAGCGCCATATGTACGGACGGCTTCCCAAAAGCCGAAAATGGCCCTGCTTTTCCTCCGCAAGAGGATCGGCCGCTGACGCTCCTCGAACTCCGAGTTGTACGAACGGTTCAAAAGATATCAAAGTTACATGGCCCCACGGTTATGTATTTATTATATCCACAACGTTCATCCATATTTCGAGATCATTTCGGAGCATTATCAAAAAAAAAAAAAAAATTCATACCCAAAGATTAACTGGACCACACCACAAAGAGCAACGGGAAAATTGATTTTTCCCGTTAAAAATTTTGTAGGGCCCACTATAACATTTATTTTCCATCCAATCTACTCATAAGGTCACAAAGACCTAGATGAAGAGGAAAAACAAATTTTATAATGATCTAAAACTTCTACGACCCCTAAAAGGGTTTCAATGGTAGACGCTCAATCTTCCATTGCCTTTTACAGTGTGGTCCACTTGATACTTAAATCTGTCTCATTTTTCATCTCAAGACTTAATACACCAAATGGATGGACGGTTTGAATATAACACATACCTCATAAAAGGACCCACAAAGGCAACGGAGGATTACAACGAAAAAAAAAGAAGGTTGAAACCTATGGCTACGGATTATAACCGTTGCCATAACTGCAGCCCATGCTTTTTCAATATGTCCTTTGCTATATATCAAAGGTCTTTCGATATGTATCGAATGTCTTTCGATTGATCGAAAAAGGATCAGAACTATCCAGCAAGTTTGCCTAAAAAATCCTGCAATTTTTGATACATATCAAAGTGTATTCGATATGTATCGAAGCTATAGCTACGGGTTATAGTCGTAGCCATAATTGTAGTCCGTAAAAGTCTATGCAATTTATTATTATTATTTACATGGAGAACTTTACTCTACCTACAGTTTTCTCTAATACATATTTATATAAATATGTATATATAAGCATATAACTTTTTTTCTCTCTTTTTTTCATTTCTTCTTTATTCATTTAATAAGAATATCTTCTAAACCAAAATTAGTTACTTGACGTACCATATATGATGTTGGGGTAGGAGAAGTTACTTTATTTTCCAAGATTTCATCAGGTCGATGGTCGAAAATCCATTTCATTCACTTCGCAGACAATTTCAATCAGTTTGCGGTCAATTTCATTTATTTCATTTACTTCGCGATCAATTCCATGTATTTCACTGTCAATCCCGGCGATTCCCCTTCACTTCACAGTCAATTCCATGCATTTCACAGTCATTTCCGGCGATTCCATTTAGATTCACGGTCATTTCCATGCACTTCATGGTTACTTCCCTTTACTTTACGGTCATTTCCATGCATTTCACAGTCAATTCGCTTCACTTCAGTGTCATTTCTATGCATTTTACGGTCATTTCTGGCGATTCCGTTTAGATTCACAGTCATTTCCATGCACTTCACGGTCAATTGTCTTCACTTCACGGTCATTTCCACGCATTTCACGGTCAATTCGCTTCATTTCACGGTCATTTCCATACATTTCACGGTCATTTCTGGCAATTCCGTTTAGATTCAAGGTCATTTCTAAGCACTTCGCGGTCAATTCCCTTCACTTCACGATCATTTCCACGTATTTTCCGGTCAATTCGCTTCGCTACATGGTCATTTCCATGCATTTCACGGTCATTTTCGACAATTCCGTTTAGATTCACGGTCATTTCCATGCACTTCACGGTCATTTCCACGCATTTCACGGTCAATTCGCTTCACTTCACGGTCATTTCAATGCATTTCACGGTCATTTCCGGCGATTCCGTTTAAATTCACGGTCATTTCCATGCACTTCACGGTCATTTCCCTTCACTTCACGGTCATTTCCGTGCATTTCACAGTCATTTCACTTCACTTCACGGTCATTTCCATGCGTTTCACGGTCATTTTCGGCGATTCCGTTTAGATTCACGGTCATTTCCATGCACTTCACGGTCATTTCGCTTCACTTCACGGTCATTTCCATGCATTTCACGGTCATTTCCGGCGATTTCGTTTAGATTCACTGTCATTTCCATGCATTTCACGGTCAATTCCCTTCACTTCACGGTCATTTCCATGCATTTCATGATCATTTCCAGCGATTCCGTTTAGATTCACGGTCATTTCCAAGCACTTCACGGTCAATTCCCTTCACTTCACGGTCATTTCCATGCATTTCACGGTCAATTCGCTTCACTTCACGGTAATTTCCATGCATTTCACGATCATTGACCGTGAAATGCATGGAAATGACCGTGAATGAAGGGAATTGACCGTCAATGAAGGGAATTGACCGTGAAGTGCATGGAAATGACTGTGAATCTAAACGGAATCGCCAGAAATGACCGTGAAATGCATGGAAATGACTGTGAAGTGAAGCAAATTCGAGGAGCGTCAGCGCTTGTCTTCGAGCACCAGCCGATCCTCTTGCGGAAGGAAAAGCAGGGGCATTTTTGACTTTTGGGAAGCCATCCGTACATATGGGGCTTATTCTTGAAAGGTAAAAAGAAGTGGGCTTACAAATGTAAATGGGCCATAAATGGGTCGTACAGTTGTAAATTTCTCAATCAGAAAACCTCATTTCTCTAATGCGAGTTCTGCTAGTTTCACGTGCACACTCTCCACATGCACTTCACACGAAGAGCCTGCCAACCTGGAAAATTTGTAGGCCATCTGAGCAGTGTGATGGGTGGGCCGCAATGTGACTATTAGTGTAGCCAAAAACCAAGTTGGTTCACTGAACAGGTATACAAAAAGAATGGACGGTTTACAAAGCTTGGAAACCATCCTCATTCAACTTGCAACTGTACAGGTATGGGCAACGCGTGATTAATCGAACGGCCAGGTCTTTTCATTTAGGGCATGTATTATTTGTGGTAATTACATGTAATTAGGCATAAACAAGTAATGATTATTATTATGAGTATTTTATCCGGTAAGATGTTGACAAGGGAGCATTTGGATCTAAGTTACTTAAGTCACTTATATGCTGTTGTAGCCGAAAAAAGTAACTTATTTGGCAGTATCTAAACGGGGCGTTTGGATTGTAAGTTACTTTATATAAGTAATTTATGTGATAAATAGCTTATCTCGGTTTCTACTTGATCAATGAATAAGTATGATTGGTTAATAACATTCTTATAATCCAAAAAAGTAGAAAAGTATTATTAGTTTCCAACGTTATAAGTAATTATTTCACATTTATAATCCATCATGTGGGACTAATCTTTCATGTGGATTCGTTTATTTGTGTGGGCCCCACCTTTGACATGGGTTGTCCATCATGCAAGGTCCACCTTAGTTGTGGGTCATTCATCATTAAGGGTCCACCTTTGATGTGCATTGTTCATTAGGTTGGACACATCTTTGATATTAGTCATCCCTCAGGTGGGGCCCACCATTAACATTATTGTCCATCATGTAGGGCCCATCTTCAATATCCACTCCCCATCATGTGGAGCCCACCTTTGATGTAGACCGTCCATCATATGGTTCAAAAACATCTCAATTTTAAATAATTTTTGAGAATTTTTGAACTGTTTTGGCATATGATAGAAAAATCTTAAAGTTTATGTGAATTTTCTCAAATCAGTGAATATTTCCATGATTTTTTTTATTCATTTGAGGATTAGTTTCACTACATTTTACGACACATGCAGTTTAGGTTTTTTTTTTTTTTTTTTTTTTTTTTTTTTTTTTTTTTTTTTTTAATGAGGGTGAGCCCATGTCATGGTATGGCTTTACTGTTTCTTTCTAGGTCCTAAGGTCTCCAGCTATTCACCAGAACACGGTTGATATATACTAATTTTTTAATATATTTTAAAATAAAAAATATTATATATATAAGGTTTGCAAAATACTTTTTTTTTCTTATATTTTGGGAATAGTCTCACATTAGAAAAAGAGAATGAGGATTTTGAGTATAAATGTGGAGAGTGGAGGATTACAATATTTACCCACATGGTCCAAGGAGAATGGAGCTTGCGTGTTTTAGTGCGCACGCTCAGGCTTGGTCTCGGTCTCGGGCTTGGTGCAAGGGTGTGGGCATGTGAGGCAGTGGGCTGTAGAGGTACTAGTGACGCACTTCGCACGTCCGTGTCGTGTCGCAAAGAGTCGTTCTTTCCGACCTTACGCGAACTGGCGTGAGACGAGTGTGAGTCGTGGTGCGATAGAGAGTTAAGGCGGATGGCTAGCTGGAAGGCTAGAGGACTGAATGAGGTCCCTTGGCTTATATAGGTTTGGAAATATAGTTGTTGCAGGGAGGTATATCTCCTCATGCAATTTATTGCTGATCATGCAAAAACTGCTGCAGTGGCTAGCCCAACAGCTAGAAACGGCTAGCCAATGTCTCACAACGGTCAGCATGCAGCAGCTGTTACAGCACATGTAGAACGGTCAGAAATTGCCAATAATAACTAGTTTCTCCCAACAGCCATAAACGATCAATTGGATTAATTTCTCTAAACCATAACTCTCAGCCACCATTGCCTATATATACAGGGCCTGGATGGGTTTCCAAAAAACCACAACACACTCCAACAGACCTATACAAATCACATCTTTTCCTAGAGAACCAGAAGTTCCAGTAAGACAGCAAGGTTCATCTAAACCATTGCCTGAAGAACAGACTAGCGGTGTGGTCTAGAACGGTTCATTTGAACCATTAGTTGAAGAATTGACCAATGCAATGGTCTAATTCACATTTCTTCTTCTTATTTTCTATATGGAATTTTTCTTTTTATTTCTGCCAGAAATTGTGTAACAGAGTTCCATTAGTGGGTCTTCGTGTTTGCTAAACATAGATCCACACCAGGCTCGTCGTATCCTAGGAGCAATTTGCCTGTAACCTTTCAGCATACTCAAATTACTTGACTAGGGGCAAATAACGCTTTAAGGACAGCGTTCTATACATGCTTCAACCTGTCCTGATTCCCGCTTTCATATTTTATAGAAAGATATCATTCACGTACAATTTGTCAACAATCATAAAGTGTTATATATTATCGATGGAAGCCAATAGCGTATCATCTGTTAAGTTGATGAATCATGACTTGATTTGTCTTGATTGGTTCGATGGAAACAATTTTATAAGATGACGAGACAAGCTCAAGTTTCTTTTGACGACACTGAAGATCTACTACATCTTAGATCCAACTCTTCAACCACTGCCTGCAGCAACTGAAGCAGACACACCTGAACAAATCGTTGCCCGCACCAAACGAGTTGAAGATGAACTCCTGTGTCGTGGACACATCCTGAATGTGCTCTCTGATCATCTGTACGATCCGTACACACAAACATCATCAACAAAAGAAATCTGAACCCATCTAGAGTTCAAATACAAAGCTGAAGAAGAAGGTACTAACAAGTTTCTGATAGCCAGGTACTTTGACTATAACAAGGTAGTTAACAAACCCTTGCTAGCCCAAATCCAAGAACTACAATAGTAAACAAAATCAAAGCCATTAAGATTGATCTTTCTGAATCATTCCAAGTCAGAGCTATTATCGCTACGTTGTCCCCAATGTGGAAAGACTATAGAAAGAAGTTGTTGCATAAGACTAAGGACTGTACACTGAAACATATCCAGAAACATCTTAGAATTGAGGAAGAATCCTGCAACCGTAATAAAAAGAATGACAACGGGAATTCCTCGTCTAAAGTACACACAATAGAAAATACAATAATAAGAATCCCGAGAATAACGTTCTCTGAAACTCAATAAAGAGAAATTCAAGAAAAACACCTAGAAGAAGAATGAAAAGTTTAAAGGCTCATGCCATGTCTGTAGGAAAAACGGGCATTATGCTCGAGTTTGCCGATATCGCAAATCTAAAAAAGAAGCAAGTGCAGTAGAAGACGATATTTTGGCAATGATCACTGAGGTCAACACCATCCAAGGAAAGGTTCCCGGTTGGTCGTACGATACTGCCGCTCTCGTACATGTTTGCTACGACAGATCAACCTTTAAAACTTATGAATAATTGACCGATAGTCAAGAAGTCCAAATGGGTAATGAAGTCAGATCGAACGTTGGCGGCAAAGGAACCGGCGAACTGATATTCGCCTCTGGGAAGAAAGTGATTCTGACAAACGTACTGTACATCCCAGACATGAGGTGAAACCTAGTTTTAGAGAATTTTCTAGGCAAACCAGGAATAAGGGTGGTGTACGAGTCAGGAAAACTTATTCTATCGAATAATGAGAATTTTATCGGAAATGGATATGCTTGTAACGGTATGGTCAAGTTTTCTCTAAATGAAGGTAACACTTCTGCGTATATGGTTGAATCTGTTCGACTATGACCTGATAGAGTAGCCCATATAGGTATAGTACCTTGAAGTTTATGGCTAAGAATGGTTTAATCTCATACACAGAAAATGAAACTGATAAATGTGAAGTGTGTATACGATCCAAAATGACAAAGAAACATTTTCCAAGTGTCAATAGATCATCTCAAGTGTTGGATCTTATGTACAGTGATATCTATGAGTTAAATGACATTCTTACTCGTGGGGGTAAAATGTATTTTATAACCTTCATTGATGATTGCTCTAGATATGTGTATATGTACCTGTTAAAGAGCAAAGGTGAAGCATTAAACATGTTTAAGTTATATAAAACAAAAGTAGAAAATTAACTAAACAAGAAGATAAAGATTCTCCGTAGTGGTGGAGGATGAGAATACTTCTATAATGAATTCGATAACTTTTGTGAAGAACATGGACTAATACATCAATGTATTGCGCCATACACACTTCAACAAAACGGAATAGTAGAAAGGAAGAATAGAACATTAGTAGAGATAATCAACTCAATGCTAATACGAGTAAAGTTGTCACTCAGTCTATGAAGTGAGGCATTGCTTGCAGCGTGTCATATATTAAACAGAATTCCGTCTAAGAAATATAAAATATCACCATATGAAACATAGAAAGGTAGAAAACCTAACCTAGGATATCTTAAAGTGTGGGGGTGTCTTGTATATTGCAGAACACCTGATCCAAAAGGAAATAAGTTAGGACATAAAGCTATTAAGTGTGCATTCGTACCGTATGCACAAAATAGTAAAGCTTATACACTTCTAGATCTAAAGTCTAATACCATAATAAAATCAAGAGACGTTGAGTTATTTGAGAACTCATTATCCATAAAGTCAAAGAAAAACGAAGTTCAAACTCCTGATAGAGAACCAGATAGTACAACTCCATAAGTAGTGGAAACTCCTATTGAACCTCGTAGGAGTCAAAGGACAAGAATAAAGAAGAGTCTAGACGATGATTATATATACTCTCAACGCATCTTTTTCCATCTTATAGAATGAGATAGAGAAAATGTTATAAGAAAAATACCAATAGTAATGACTATAGAAGATGATCCTAAAACATATAAAAAAACTGTATTCCCTACAGACTCAGCTTTCTGGAAAGAAGCTATTGATGATGAAATGAAATCTATAATGTCAAATCAAACATGGGAACTAGTAAACTTACCTTTAGGTTCTAGACCCATAGGTTGTAAGTGGGTGTTTAGGAAGAAATATCACACTGATGGGACTATTCAAACCTTTAAAGTTCGACTAGTAGCTAAATGTTTTAAATAAAACGAAGGAATAGATTATTTTGACACATATTCTCCTATGGTTAGAATAACATCCATTAGGATATTATTTGTGCTAGCTTCCATACATCATTTTCACATCCACCAAATGGATATAAAGATCGCATTTCTAAATGGTGACCTCAATAAGGAGGTATACATGGAACAACCTGAAGGATTCGTTTTACTAGGAAATGAAAATAAAGTATGTAGATTAATCAAATCTCTATATGGATTAAAACAAGCACCAAAACAATGGTATAAGAAGTTTGATTCCAAAATACTATCTCATGGTTTCATGCATAATGTAGCTGATAAATGCATATATTCTAAAGTAGATGGTAGTTGTATTACTATTATTTGTCTATATGTTGATGACATGTTAATAATAAGTAATAAAATGAAATGTGTAACTGAGACAGAAATATTTTTATTTTCCGTATTCAAAATGAAGGATTTTGGACAAGTAGATACCATCATAGATATCAGAGTTCAAAAACATTGTGGGGGTTATGCTTCGTGTCAATCTCATTATATTAAGAAGATACTAAACAAGTTTAACCATCTAAATATAAAAGAAGTAAAAAATCTCATTTGAATCCAATTATCAAGCTAAAAGAGAATAACGGAAGAGCAGTTGCACAATTGGAATATGCGAGTGCTATAGGGAGTCTTATGTATGCTATGCAATGCACTAGACCTGATATCGCATATACTATGAGTAAACTTAGTAGGTTTACTAGTAACCCCAGTACTGAACAATGGAATACAATCAGTAGAGTCCTTGGTTACTTAAAAGTAACCAAAGACTTAGGGCTATTCTATTTAGAGTTTCATGCCATATTGGAAGGATATACCGATGCGAGCTGGATATCGAGTGAAGGGGACAACAAGTCTATTACAGGGTGGGTATTAACACTAAGAGGTGCAGGTGTATCTCGGGATGCAAGAAAAAGACCTGCTAAACCTCTACTGAGAAAGGTAGTAAAGGCAACATCTAGAGGGATAGGGTTGAAACTCTTCAGCCTAAGTTTCACTAGTGATGGTAACCCAAACTAAAAACAGAAAATCTCTAATTTCTGGTTTAATGGGTAAAAATAAGTTACTGATATGTAGAAAGTTTTCAACACTAAATTATTTACGACCTCATTCATAATAGATAAGCGTTGAACGTTACGAAAGAGGATTGAGTCTTAGAACTCTTAATGAAATCCAGTCTAAAGGACAAGTGTCTTAAAGTAACAAAGACACTGAACGGATTTCACCAATATGAACATAGAGATGGTGCCGTCTCTCATGAGAGTTGAAGTTTTCTCTCGAGATAGTTCATGAAATAGGATGAGTACATGACCATTAATCATGCTGAGTAAGATTGTAGGAACTCTAAAATACACATAGTGAATATGTGTGTGATTTCTTCGGCTCTATTATTTATGAATAACTGGTTCAACGCTATGGCTACTAGTAATTTCGATAGAGCTTTGAGATACTTATACTAAGGGAAGATTCAAATCAAAAGATATATTTCTTTATGCATATAAGCTGTTTTTATTATGACATAGATATTTTTCAAAAAATATATTTAAAAAAATCAAGTGGGTATTGTTGATATATATTGATTTTTTAATATACTTTAAAATAAAAATATTATATTATATATAAAAGGTTTACAAAATACTTTTTTTCTTGTGTTTTGGGAATAGTCCACTTGTAACGCCCTGAAAATTGGGGGTTGAGCATAAGCTCTACTCCTGAGTTCCAACGCATCACTTATGCAACATAGATAATGATGATTAAATGTTGTCTGTGTTAGTGCGTTAAACATGAGTGGGATTATACCAAAACACTATATCATACTCCAGAGACAGTTAAATTACGCAAGCGGAAGACCGTAATAAATATATAAAGCATATAAATGGTAGTAAGTCCGCAGAGTATGATCAGATTACCAGGTTAAATGATTACATGTATAGTTTTAAATTTCACAAAATGATATAGTATAATGTTCAACTAGTTGTATTTCTGAAATCTCGGTAATCCCCATCGATCAGGACACGGTTCACATGAAACCGCTTGACAACTGCATATAGGAGAATGCCTCCTCGTCATCCTCGAAGTCTGGCTCCGCCTTGTAAGCATCGCCATCACTTGCAGCTAAGACAAGGTCTAGTTGGTGTTTAAAGCACCGTCTCAGAACGTGGGAGTGAGTGATCAACTCAGTGGAATTATAATGCAAAGGTTAATATATTATCAATTCAGTCAAGCAGTAATGATAAAGCAGTATAATAAAAATGTCCTAGATACTCTTGTTAATGTAAGAATGATATGCGATAATGATGCATGCCCTCGCCTGCACTCCCTCAGCGTCTTCATCTTATGGCGCGCATGGCAACCACCCGAAAGTGCTCTTCCTCGCCAAAGCACATGCAATGCGGTGCATGCTCATATTAGCCAATACTTAATTAGATTTATTCATACAGCTGTTTTGGGAAGCTAAGGTACCTCTCTTGTATCATTTTCCAAACAATGATCCATTCTAGGGTCGTCAGTCCTAGCTAGTCTCAAACGATGTTGTGGTTCCAGGTCGCTACAAAGAGGCTTGTCACCATCAGTGAAGGCCTGCTTATACTCTAGTTGCTACAGAAAGGCTCGTCACCTCAGCGCAGACTTAGAGTATGTTCGAGGTCACTACGAATGACTCGTCACCTAGTCGTAGGCCGACAGCTCGAATACATTGTCCCAGACTACCGTATTCGGCTCATGAGCTTAGGTTGCTCACTAGTCACTACGGGTGGGCTCGTCACCCTGGCGTAGGCCGACAGCTTCACCACAGTGTCTCATACCACCATGTCCGGCTCATGAGTCTTAGCGGATTGAGGTACCAAGGTTAAACGGGCTTTTCACTGGTAAGTTTGGTACCCTAGATTCAAGTATTTGCGTCCACACATGGTAAACATACAATAGGCGAATCGGGTTACTTGACAAACTCGATTGGTATGAGCGTATGTTGAATTAATTGACATAGAGCGCGTAAGCACTCCGCGTGGCCTAACCGTTACCGATAGCCTGGACTACGTAGTAGTCCCAAACGCATGTAAATATAACAGGATAACACATGTGGTAGGCATATCAAAGTTAAACAATTAATTCAAGTAACGTAACCAATTGAACATTTCACAAAATACAAGGTAAACATAATTTGCACAAATGCATTTCATGCTAAATCACACAAATTTAATCTAAGTTACATGAAGGGATATATACACATAGCTAAGGTAGTTAAGAATCTCACCTCAACACTTATATAACATACACTTTACTAAATATTTACTCATCCAGACATTTTCACAAACACTTAGACTACACACATCAATATACATTACGTATGTTGATCACAACATGTATTAGGGCAAATCCATTCACTAAGGAGTTGTCACGAATACAACACGCATATATCCACGACGGATAATCATGGCAAACAAGGATTCAAATGCCATACTCATTCAATCATTTCCACAAACACTTAGACTATACATTTCCACCAACACGATACAACTTAGTTATAAGCTATATTAGGGCAAATCCTTTGATAAGGAGTTGTCACGTATTCAACAATCACATGTTAACGGTGAATAATCATGGCAGGCACAAAACCAAATTCCCGACATATCTAGTCATTTTGAGATGGATCCTAAGTTTTAAGGTAATGTAGCGTTAGCGATCCTGCAGATTTTGGGTCTTACAGATCGTATTTAAAGTGTTTAGTGCTAATTTCACAGGTAATCCAGTTTAGCACTTAGTTACTTCACGACTAAGTTCTAAAGGATTTGGTCCTTAGTGATTTCTGCCTGAGGTGGTACTCGGGTCTTTGTACGGATTTTTCCGAGACGTTATACCACATTGGAAAATATGAGGATTTTGAGCATAAATGTGGAGAGTAGAGTATTATAATATTTACCCACATGGTCCAAGGAGTATGGAGCTTGCGTGTTAGCACTGGAACACCCGCGCGTGCGCTCGGGCTCGGTCTTGGTGCGAGGGCATGAGCATGTGAGGCAGTGTGGCTGTAGAGGCGCTAGAGGCGCACTTCACACGTCCGCATCATATCGCAGAGGGTCGCTCCTTTGCGACCTTACTCGAACCGTCGCGAGACGAGTGCGAGTCAAGGTACGACAAAGAGCTAAAGAGGATGGCTGGCTAGAAGGTTTGAGGATTGAATGAGGTCCCTTGGCTTATATAAAGTTTGGAAATGTAGCTGTTGCAAGGAGGTGTAACTACTCATGTAGAAACTGCTGCATGTGGCTAGCCCAACAACTAGAAACGGTTAGTCAGTGTCTCACAACGGTCAGCATGCAGCAGCTGTTACAGTACATGTAGAATGGTTAGAAACTGCCAATAACGGCTAGTTTCTCCCAACAGCCAGAAATAGTTAATTGGATTAATTTCCCTAGACTATAACTCCTAGCCACCATTGCCTATATATACAGGGCTTGGATGGGTTTCCAGAAAACCACAACACACTCTAGCAGACCTATACGAACCACATATTCTCCTAAAGAACTAGAAGTTCCAGCAAGACATTAAGGTTCATCTGAACCATTGTCTGAAGAACAGACTAGCAGTGTGGTCTAAAACGGTTCATCTAAACCATTAGCTGAAGAACTGACCAGTATAGTGGTCTAATTTACATTTCTTCTTCTCATTTTCTATCTGGAAATTTTCTTTTTATTTCTGCCAGAAATTGTGTACCAGAGTTCCATTAGTGGGTCTTCGTGTTTGCTGAAAGTAGATCCACACTAGGCTCGTCATCTGCTAGGAGCAATTTGCCTGTAACCTTTTAGCATACTCAAATTACTTGAGTAGGGGCAAATAACGCTTTAAGGACAATGTTCTATACGTGCTTCAACTTGTCCTGATTTCAGATTATTTTGATTTCTTGTTTTCATATTTCACAGAAAATACCATTTCTGTATAATTTATCTACAAACACTTGGTGTTTTTATAAATGTATGGCTGTTGTGGGAGGTTTCCACGCATGATTCAGGTCTCTTGTACTATTGGCTGATGTGTTTCCCTTTTAAAATTGTTTATGGAATCCATGTGTAATACTTACAAATTTTAAGGTTCAGTTTTTTTTTTTTTCAACATACATAGTGGGACCGATCATCTGATGAAAAATCCAAGCCATATGTCTAAAATCTGGGATGATCCAACGGTTGGATCTTTGATGTGGGCCATATGTCTAAAATCTGGGATGATCCAACGGTTGGATCTTTGATGTGGGCCATATGTCTTAAATCTGGAATGATTTGACCATTCGATCTTCAATTCACATATTGGATCGTTGATCCGGACCATCAAATCATCAAATGGACCGTTAAGACATAATTTTATGGGCAGATCTTTTAGATTGTAAGAGTAGAGCCTGAAAGAAATGAAATAATTATTTAAAGATAGACTTAAGCCACATTATGATGTCACTATCTTGAAGGAGATATTCGTACCTTACTAGTGGTTAAATCAATTTGTAAAAGAGTTACAACAAATCCACTTTCATGATACAACAAGTCTCTTCTTCAAAATTAGAGAAATGCAGGCTTCAGCATGCCAAAGCAAGAAACCACTAGAACACTCTTTTGTAGCTTATACTTCTAATTTCTATGTTGTTACAATCTGCCCCTAACCTTTTGACTAATTGCAATTTACCCCCTAAAAATCATGCAATTTTTGTAACTTATCAAAAATGAAAATGGAGAAAAAGAGGAGAAGAGTTTGCTATAGTTGTTGTGATTCGGAGTGACCCAAAAAAGGGCTTTTATAAAGCTCCAAGGGACATTAAAGAGCATTTTTCATGAAAAGTCACATGCATTTTCTTGTTTATATGACTTTTCAAGGTAGTGTATCTTCATCAATGACTTCCTTCCACCATTAATGGCATCTAGGGATATACATGAGCAAAGTTTGCTCGGTTAGCTCGCTCGACTCGACTCATAAAAGCTTGATTCGACTCGATTCGAAATTGAGTTCGAGCCGAGTCGAGCTGATTTTTTGAGCTCGAAAAAATTTCGAACTGAGTTTGAGCTTGGCCGAGCTCGACTCAACTCGAATCAAACCCAGCTTGAATCGGACTTGGATCAAACCAGTTCGGTGACTTAGTTACTTTGATATTGATGTTGCTCACCAATCATTTGATGAAATGACCCAACCAAGTGTCGGCTGGTGGCAAGGAAGGTATGTATGTGAAACAAATACCCCATTTTCTTGATTTTCATGTTGCTTACGAGGTGTTTGATGAAATACTTGTAAAAACCGCCGCGGTTGTTTTACAAACAGTGAGAATTTGAGATGTAGTTCATGTGTTTGCGAAAATGCCGCGGAGGTGAACTCGGCTCGATCTTGGCTCGAACTGGCTCGAGCTATTGACTGAACTGAGCCGAGCTGGCCGGTCAGGCTCGAGGACCGAGCCGAGTCGAGTTCGAGCTGTGGTCGACAAGTGGCCGAGCCGAGTCGAGCTGTGCCAAGCTCGACTCGATTCGACTCGTGTACACCTCTAATGGCATCCCTTCATCATTAATTCAAAATCAAATGATGCTCAATTCACTAAGGGCCTATTCAAATACCATTAAATAAGTTACTTTATAACTTTTGTAATAAATTCAGTTAGTTTGGTAAGTATCATCGTAAAAGTAACTTATATGCCAAAAGTTACTTATTTTAATAAGTAATTATTTTTAGCTTTTTAACTTATGACTTTTCTACTTCTCTCTCATAGTCTATGTCAAAGGAGGCTCTCTCTCATGATCCATATCAAAGAAGGCCCCACGTGGTGGACTATCTATATTGAACGTGGAGCTCACACGGTGGGCGGTTCACATAAAAGGTGGCCCCACATAATGGATGACCCATATTAATGTGGGCCCACCTATGGATGGTCCCCATAAAGGTCAACCCATAATGATAAAAAGCTCTCATCCAAAGCAAGCTGCTTTTTCAAAGGTGGGGCCTACATGATGGACGGTCCACATGGACGGTCCACATCAACGGTGGGCTCCACATGATAGGCAGTGGACATTGAAGCTAGACCCCACATGATAGATGGTCCATATTGAAGTGGCCCCACATGATGACCAGTCCACATGAAAGGTCGACCCTTAAGGATGAATGACCACATCTAGGGCGAGCCTTGCATGATGGGCAACCGACATTGAAGGTGGGGCCACACAATGGACAATCGACATCAAAAGTGGGCTTTACGTGATGGACAATTAATAACGGTCGGCCGCACATGATGGATGATTCACATCAAGATGGGCCTTACATGATGGACGATCCACATCAAGGTAGGCCCCACATGATGGATGGTCACATCAAAGGTCAACCCTAATGATGAGCGGGCCATATCCAAGGCGGGCCCTGCATGATAAACGACCACATTAGAGGTTGGGCCCACATGATGGACGGTCCACATCAAAGGTTGGCTCCACATGATGGGTTGTGGATATTAAAGGTGTGCCCCAGGCGATGGACAATAAAAATTGATAGTGGGCTTCGCTTGATGGATGACCAACGTCAATGGTTGGCCTTACATAATGAATGGTGCACGTTAACGGTCAGGCCATAATGATGAATGGACCACATCCAAGGTGGGCCCTGCATGATGAACTACTAAATGGTCTACATCAGAGGTGGGGCCCACGCAATGAATGGTCTACATCAAAGGTTGGCCCCGCATGATGGATGATGGATGTGAGGGGAACCAAAGATAATTACTTACGAAGCTGAAAACTAAACATACTTTTCTACTTTTTTGTTAATTGGTAGGTTAGTTATCAAATATATTTATTGGTTGAATAAGTAGAAACTAAGATAAGCTACTAATGTCACAAGTAGCTTATCCAAAGTAATTTACAATCCAAAGGCCCCCTAAGAGGCATCACCATTCATAAATGAACGGTCACCAACAAAAACCAAAAGCCACCATACTTGTCCTAATTTTTCTTTTATAAATTTGAAAATCCCAACAATATTTTTTCTCTTTATTTATTTTTGAAAAAAAACCAACATGGACCAACGTGCATGGACCCACGAGCATACTTTCTAGTAAGTAGTCCTTTTCAACTTCTTTCTTTTCCCCTTCTATTTATTATGTACATTAACAATAGAAGACATGTGATGGGAAGTCCTATAATCAAACTATCCTGTAATCCAGATCGCACATCAAGTGGGCCACACAAAGCTGCCACGTAGGCAAGCCGTGTGAGCCCCACATGCTGCTGTTGGTGACAACTGTGTGGGCCGCACACACGCTGCCCATGTGGGCCCCACATGCTGTCCACACAGGACAGTCGTGTGGGCCCCACACATGGATGGCTAGGTTGGCCCTGTACATGGAAAGAAAGAGAGAAGTCTGGAAAGATGGGTGGGGCCCACTTGATGTGTTCACTGATTTTCATTTTAGTGCATATGATATATTTTTGTAGTAAGAATAGAGCTGGGCAGAAACCAACCCGGTTCCGCAGATCCGACCGATCCGAATCGAACTGAAAGCCTAGATCGGTGCGGATGGAGTAGGTCCACTCATCCGATTTGAATGGATCCGATTCGATTCGATCCGATCTGACCTGATCCACACAATGTTCATTCAACACTATTTACTTTAACGTTGTCCACTTGAGATTGGGATATATCTCATTTTTTGTTTAATACGATAAAATGATCTAGAAAAATAGATAGACGGCATGGATGAAATAAAGACTTCATGGTGGGGTCCACATAGCACCGACTATCAGCCATTGGCTGGTGGCAGGGGGAGTAGCCAATCCCTCCGCTGTGCTAAGGCCCGAGGTGCATCGCGCGCTGAGCTCTGACACAGAGAGATAGGGAAAAGGTTCTATGCCGTCGAGTTAATGGGATCTTCCCATGAGCTCGAGCTGTGTGGGCCCCATCGTGATATGTGTCAAACATCAACACCGTGCATTTGATGGGTCCCCTTTAAATTATGAGATATCCTAAAAATCAGCCGTATACGGAACTCAGGTGCGCCATACCATATAAAATCATGTGAAGACATTCCTAAAACATATAAAAGCACTTGGTGGGGCCCACCTAAAATTTGCATTTATCTAAAACTTGGTCTAAACCCTCATCCAAGTGGGACACACATAATGGATGGTCTGAATTTTTTAACCACACCTCGGTGGGCCCAAAAAGTGAACATGAATGTTTTAATGGGATGGTAACCCGTAGCCCCTCTTAACGTTTGTACGTAAGCGAATTGGCAGGTGTACCCACACCATGCCAGCTGGTGTATCGACGTCAGCAAGTTCTGTGGGTCCCATCATGAGGTATGTGTTATATCCAAACCGTCCATCCATTTGGCGGGCTTGTCTTAAGGCTTGAGCTGAAAAATGAGACAGATCTAAAGATCAAGTGGACCACACTGCACAAAGCCGTGGGGGTTGAACGTCTACCATTGAAACAGAGGATTCGATCTGAACCATACCCAACCTAATCTGACTTGGTTTCTCTAACCGAGTCAGACTTGGTTCGGGTCAGGCCAGCAATACGACAGATCGAATCGAGTTAAAGGACCCGGACTCGGTCCTGGATTGGATCGAGTTCCGATCAGGTCATTGAAAGTTTTGGACCGAGTCGAGTTAGGTCCAATCCGGTCCGACTCGACTCTATGCCCACTTCTAAGTAAGAATAAGTGATCTCACTAAAAGGTTTGAGCACTATACATTCTACTGAGCCACATTCAAACATTTTAAAGAAATGTGTAATTCTTACCTGTATCAGGTAGATGCTAATATACTTATACATATGTATCTGTGGGACTTAATAATGTAACAAATGATACTGTAAGTGGAACCCATGGACTTAATGGGTTAATAAACTATCTAACAGTGAGTTACTCTTAGTCACTAAAAATGGGCCCATTGTATACATATGTATATGTGGCCTAGTTACATCTTCGCAATGAATGAGACTGCTAAACTGATAGCTGTTAGATGATTGTGTATCAATGTATATCAATGGACTTTAACACTCTCCCGTGAAGGCCAACACTCACACCATAAACTGACCAAGCGTGATTTCCCAGTCTCCAAGCCATACTTGATTTTCTTGGCCCCCTTGTGGGAGAATATATTATGGAGGTATGTTTGCTGCTTTCACGATTTGAACACTTGACCATTCGCTTTGATACCATGTCAAATAACCACTTGCTAAGAAGGCTTGAGCTTTTACAGCAAGTGGTTGTTTGATATGGTGTCATATCAAACAACCACCTACTCTAAAAGCTCGAGCCATTAGGGGATGGTTTACCGATGTATATCAAGAGACTTTAACAGTAAATTATTAAGTTTTCGGTCATTGGATTCTAAATTTGGATTTACGACACTCATGCTTGGAAAATTAACTCATTTCAGCCATTATACCTTGATGTGAAACAAAAATTGGTAAATTTGGTGATTTCAGAGGATAATTTTCCAAAGTCATAAATAGAGGTTAGTAATCTGATATGGGAATAAATGGAAGACTTAAAAGTAATGAACTAAAGTAATAATTCCACATTCTCTGTGTATTAGCCGACTCATTAGATTATTATTTTTTCACGTGGCTAAGAGATGGGCCCGTTGGACTTAAAAGGCCATCTGAAGAAGCCTTATTACAATGTCTCCAATTGAACATAAAGAAGAAACATTATTCATACGTTGATTATTCCGTATGGGCAAGTAAGTACTTATTTAGATGGTGTCTTGTGTATGTACTTCATTAATTTGTATTTTTTTTACCATTATCATTTTTCTAAACTAAATACATTACATGTGTGTGGACTAAGAAATGAGGGAGGAATGAAAAGTAACATTCCCTAAGTGTGGACAACAGGCAACTCGGGGATTGAGATGTCCCTTAAATAGATGTGAGGAGATCTCAATCCCCGAAGATCGGGTGAGGAAGGCGTCTAACCAACTCGCAATGGTTACCCATTGAGCGAGGCTACTCGATTGCCTACAGTGTGATGGTTGATTAATGCGTGAGGATTATACACCTGGTGTGTAGACCTCCACATGAGATAGGGATCAACCTATACAGGCTAGGTAGATGTTGGCAGGCCAGAGTTGAAATAGACTGGGCCTTGGTGGTTCAAATGAATAACTACATTGATGAAAATTCAGGCATTTGGCCTAAATAATTTTTTTTTGAATTTATATATCTTATGAATATTCAATGAAATGATACATGTATTGTGCATAAGTTATGAAAGCATGCAATTAACTACTTATTGAGCTTAGATAACTTACGATGTTGAGATACTGACAATCCAGGATAAGGAATACGTCCATCATCTACAAGAATTGCCTGATGATGTTGATAATATTCTCCCAGAGGAGGTGAAAAGGGCAAGAATTATAATGGAGTACAAGCGAAGAAAGCTTTAAGAAAATTGAACAAAAAATTGACTTTTAAAGAGAATTAGAAACTTTGAAGAACAATTTTATTTGGATTGCTTACGTAGGAATTACGAATAAATTTATCTCTTTTGTTAGTAAGTGATGTTTAGATTGACATTTTGACAAATTCATTTTATTTAATATTCATTGAATTCGTTTATATTATGGCATTTTGGTTTTTGAATGTGGGTTAAATGAATGTTGCCTCTCAATATTACTGAGTCACACCCTTGACTAAGTGATTGTGTCAGGATTACTCCAGTTCCAAAATCGAGATTGTGACACCAGGTCCTCCTCTGAAACTCAGATCTGTATAAATTTATGACTGTTTTTATCTTGTGTGCTTCATTTAGGTGGTTGTGGCTTGGGTCTTGTGTTGGTAGACCCTTATGGCGAACAAAATCACTTCTGTGTTTGGTGTAGGATCTTCATAATCACACCACTAGTTGATTACTATAGTAAAGTTGAATGGTAACAATTATTTGCAGTAGACCCAATAAGTGAAATTGTTTTTTAAGGGGGAAGAGATAGACTTTCCTACATTCCTACATATTAGATGAAGCTATGGATTGTTGAGAGGGCTTGAGAGGAGAAAGGATGATCCAAAATGTAGATGTAAAGATAAAGGCAGCTAGTAGAAAGGGTTGACAGGTTGTCGCAAGGATCGGTTGGAGTGTGGGAATTAGCCTTTGGTTAGCTTGGGCAACTTGGATTAGGGTGTGACTAGGCTGGCCTAGGGGCTGTATGGGCTCGAAGGGAATATGGTTTTTGGTGGTTAAGGGATAATGCGAAAGCGAAGGGAAAATGGGTATTTATAAGTGTGAGGGGTGACATTTTGGTGATTTTTGGGAAGTTGAGGGGCTAAAGGAGATGGGAGGGCTGTGATTGGCTGTGAGAATGGGTGTGCCACATGACATCTTGCCATTGGTTAGAGGGATCGTAAAATGTGTAAATTTGGAGGAAACTAGGGGTGGAGTGGTCATTACAATTCGAGTGGGACTTTTGAGGTGAGGGGTAGAATTCTCTCTCCTTCATGTACCTTGTCACTAAATTTGGGTGAAACCTAGGTACTCTTGTAGGCTTCTCACTCTGGTTTATGAGGGTCATAAGGCTAAATGGGCCTAGGTTTGGGCTTGGACTAGGCTTTGAACTAGACTTTTGGGTTCTAGTTTGGGCTGGATTTAAGGGTTCAGAGGCATACAGATCAGTTGTGTTATCCTAGCTGGGGTGTCTATGGAGTGGCCCACTTGATAAATGGATAGATTAGGAAATTCAAGAGGGAAATAGGGATTTAATCAAATTTCGAATCAGGCCTGCGCCTAAGCAATAAATAAATAAAATTGGGTTGGGCTTGCGCCTTTGGTCTTAAGTGTTGAATCTTTAATCCATGGTACCAGCATCTAGGTTTGGCAATAGGCTGGGCTGCCCGGCTTTTGGGCTAGGGCTAGGGCTTGGTCTAGGCCTGAGGCTGGGCTTGTGCTTGAAATCTAGGCCCAATATTCAGACCCGACTGGTCCAAGGCCAAAAATAAATAGCCTGGCTTGTTGCCCTAGTGTATACTGTATACTATATACCACATGGTTATTCGTAATGTATACCATACAGTCCATGTACTAGTGTGTGTGTGTGTGTGTGTGTGTGTGTGTGTAATATGAAGAACTTTGATACTCTAGTAGTGTATGGTAGATGATATGCAAGAACTTAGAAACAATCACATTCATGGACTATACATGGATGAACTCATTTGAGAGCTGTTATTAAATATTAAATTTTCAGCTTCTACTATGGATTTCATTATAAATAATCATAGCTATCCATTGAGAAAGAATTATTAGTATCCCTTTTTTTATCAGAAGAATTAATATCAGTTACAAGCATATCTGGCCCATTAGAACTTGAGTCTGAGAAGGAATGGCATCTGATTGGAGAAGGGTGGGTCCGAGTATTTTCCAGTGAGTATTTGCGTAGAGATATAAAGATTTGCGGCTTCCGTGTAATGAATTCCATCCCAACTTATATATTCAGTAGTATCGTCGCAGACAGTTGTAGTTACTGAGCTGCCATTCAAGATCTTTGATTGACCACAAGCGATCCGGCTATCATAATTCAGCGGCGGGCCTCCGTACCCACAACAAGCTGTAATTGGATGTTCAAATCCTGAGAAATCACATTCTCAAAAAATCGCCATTAGGCAAGCTATGTATAGAAGCTGAAATTAGATGTACAACACTTGCAATTATATCTATGGGATGAGAAATGCCAATAAGGGTTGTTTGGATGTCTATAAAATTTTAAGTTGACTTTTAGGTGTAAGTTACTTACATATGGCCTGTTTGGATGTGATTTGCAGGTTGTAAGTATCATACCTGTAATTGAAAACATGCCTCTTCATCATGTTTCCAAATGCAAGTTTTACTTGTAAGTGATTTACTAGTTGTAGCTTACAACTGAAATTTCACACAAAAACACTACTCTTAAGTGAGTTACATGTAAGTCACTTATAACTAATGCAATTTATAGTCATCCCAATGATCCCTTAAGGACGTCGACATGAGGGAGGTTGAGGAAGATCAAGATCTTAGCCATTTATTAGATGGGACCTACCATGAACATGTCCTGTAGCAGAAACCAAGTTGTGGCATTTATCATGTCAGCCAGCGACGTATTTTATGAGAAAAATGGATGGCTTGAGAAAGTGATAGTGGTGCCCATTCAACACATCCATGTGGTGAGCCTTATGAGTGGATCAACCTGGTTTTGGAACCGGGATGTGTTTACATTGGGCCCCACCTGATGAATGGCCTAAATCTAGTGCATGTGTGATGCAGAGATCTTCCTCAATCTTTAGCAAAATCTCCTTAGCATCTCGCTAATCTACTTACCATATCGAGAAAAATTGAGATGAGGTTGAATTTTATTGAGAAGATGTCGACGTAAGTGACGTTTCCATCTGTAAAATTGCCTTTCAGTTTTGTGCAGAGAGCATGAAGCTGCAAATTGAACAGCTTGGAAGCACGATTGTGTGAGCTCACACATCCAATCTCGTCGAGCTTTGACGGATCTTTCCCAAAAGTGGCAATATTTTGAGGTAAGCACCCAAGGGGCCCAGTGTTGTGAATCCAAAACTTCCTTGCACCTTGATCATATAGTTTCTGAAAAATCAATAGAAGAAAGAAATAAGATCATGGATTTCATTTTACGCACTCCTTTCTAGTTAAGAATAAGAAGGCATTAGAAAATAAATGATAGACATGGCTTAAAAAATCACCAAGGCTGCATTTGGGTCATGGCCATTTCAGGAGTGGAGAAAAATGATTTGTGATTTTATATTTCTACTCTTACAAGTATTTAAAAAATCATGAAATGGGCTCTTTTGTTTCATTAATTAAGGATTTCTACTAAGAGTGAGATCCAAAAAATGCGAATCGAAAATGCAGCCTAAAACACCATGTAGCAGTGTTTCTTTTTGCACATTTGGTTTGTATTTTTATGACCAATTTGAAATTTTCTATGATCTGTACCGTTGATCAGAATTCAAACGACGAGGAGAGAAGTGTTTTCAAATGGGAATCTCTTTGGTTGGTGGTATTCTCTTCTAGACTAAGGATTTTCTAGAATTATTCTCTTGATTTCTTGTTATATCTTGCAATGGGGTCGATAATCCCCTTTTATAGACTCTGATCCACCATCTAACAATTGAATCTTCTATAATCCAAAGAGAAACACTCTCCTGATGCTTTGGAAATGTTAAGACACATAACCTTTGATTTGAACAGTTGAAATAAGGATTTTACAAAATAAATATCATTTCTGATACTGATAACATGTTGAAAATGAGTTTAAAGATCTAGAACAACAGACCATTGTGGGATTACCCAGGACTACATCACTAATGGTCAGGATCGAGAGGGCCTCATGGCCATTGATCTAACAAAACTCATTTGTAGTGGCCATTCATAAGATTGAAGCCATCATACAAAATACTACTTCTAATTCCCTAGTTTTTCTTGGACATTTTCAAAGATATCACAGACATCCTTGCATTTTGAGGGGAGAGGAACACTTACATAAATTCCCATTTCGAATTCTTGCAAAATGGTTGGGATAGAAGCGAGTACTTGGTCCTCCGTTTTGGAATAAAATGCACCCGCTAAATCGTTCTGGCCTATATCGAACATGTATAGCCCTTGCTTGAAATAATCTTCTCGAGGAATGTATTTATCTACTTTCTTGCCTGGAAGAGATCAAAGTACACATAATGAATAGCTAGCAACAATGTATAAAGATGACGCGACCCTTATTTCATAGAATTCAGTCATCATTTTTTTCTGGGACTTCCTTTAAATTAAGATATACCTGTTAGTTTCTGGCAATTTTGCCGATGTTGTCAAGATGTGAATGGCAGAAGTTCGCTGATTGTATGGATGGGCCCATATGGGCATTTGACAAATCATAGTGCAGTTAGTTGGTATTTTCCCATCCACACAACTGCACTAAGCAAAAATTCATGTGATTTTATAAATTTTTTACCATGGGACTATATGCCATCATCATAGCCTTGTTCCAGATATTTGGGCTGGCTTCTCATGATTACTTAGCAAAAATTCCACTATCAGCAGCCTAGCACGACATCAACCGTCCTGATTTAATTGGGAGGTGGAATCAAGAATCATGGGAATATTGCATATCTCCTCAGTAATAATTTGTGAATAACCTGCACTTAAATATTGTTTTCAGGGAGCATGTGGAGGAACTGTTGCGAGTTTTGTAGTTTTTGGGTCATCATGATGCAGATTGATGGACGCGTTAAATTCACTTGCTAGAATCTAGGCAGACCAATATCGAATTCCCATGATGATGATGATTAGCAATGCATCTAGGTGCCTACTACACATTAGTAAGAAGATTTCAAAGAGCAGAAAAGGTTCCAAATTGATATTCATTCCAATAACAGTATTACACTGTTCAAATTTCAATCTAAAACTATTTCTTTTTATGGAATTGAAATTCCAACTAGTGGAGAATTTCCATTCAATCAGATTGTGACGGACTGATTTGCTCTGGTCGAACCGATTGGCTGGTCTGGAAATGAACTTCCTAGGCTTTATTTTCTCTTCCCTTAGTCATCCGAAGCACTTTCCATTCCACTCTGCAATTGAGGGGTAGTGTTGCAAAAATATAAAAGAAAAAAAAAAAACCCATTTTTGGGAGGAGGTGATTCACCATATCTGAACCATGAGCTACCACATGAAAGGCGCTGACAACTACAGTTGTGCCTGTCGGAGAAAAATGGATTGAGCCCATTTTTCAGCATCTCTCAAACATGCCTTCGATGCTTTCAGATGCATTCATTCAGTTAACACTTCATTGGAAGAAGTAGACAATAACAAACTACAAGTTCTGTCCCTTCACTTCCACTCGCTACACCGTTCATTTGAGTTCATCTACATCCATCAGACGACAAAAGAATGCAACTCAATGCCTGTTTGAACCTAGAATTCATCTAAGTGCAGGAATTCTATTATCTGATATCTGAGATTTCCTCTCGAGATAGTTGTCACTCATGAAGATACCAAAAAAAAAAGGAAAAGAAAAAAATGTTGATATCCTCCTAAACAACAGGAGGTCAATTTCAGGCTGTGGTGCTTGTTAGTGAAGTTATTTTTATTGTGATTCGACATTAGAGGAACAAAATCACTCTATCTAGGATTTGACCCACAGCATCTAGAGTGCCTAATTGGATTCTTAGATCCTTCTTCAAACTCTCAATCTACCAAACTCAAAGCTCTTCCTCCGCCAATTGGGCTACGAGCCAAATTTGTGAATATTGTTGGGCCAATGCTCCATTTTAAACTCCACATTATTGCAAAGAACTCATATAATCGGTTAACCGTTTAAAACTTTGTATCTTTTAGAAGAAAGAGGGAAAAAAACTCATTTTTTGGACATACTGATTTTTTATTTTTTTATTAATGAAGGATTTGAGAAAGGCCAAAAATGATATTTGATAGGTTTTGGAGAAATCACCACACAACACAACTCCAGATTAGTAAGGCTTGCATTATCACAAATCCTCAAAGAAAGCAACAACATATATCAACTAAGGAAGAGAACAATGTACATGAATACCCCTGTATAGACATAACCACCCAACATGGACCAAGGGGTAAAAGAGGAAAAATATAATACAAACAATAATATAAACAAGTGAGGGGCGGCCATTCAGCCACACAACCCAACCATGTATAGTACGTGTGGCATGGGCAATCATATATGTCTAACAAATTTAACCAATCGTTTGATTACCTATGTATATTATCATGTATAGATGTAAAAATCTATCCATTTTATTAGCAGTTTTGCATTTTAGGCTTATTTATACACAATATCCACACACACACACACAAACATAATCTTTTTTCTCACTCCGTTATTTTTAATTGAAGCCATATGAAACCTGAACTTCTTATTCACTGAATTTTTTATGTTTCCATCTCTTTTACTGAATTTTGGACTGTATTTTTAACTACTGAGACTGAATTAAAGGCGAAGATTTCCCGCAATATTTTTTCGTGGGTGTAAACGATCCCCATCCTGACTGTATCCTAAGAACTTAGGATTTGAAGGAACTACTCTACTTGATAGTTGATACATGTACTTGTATCAAGGAAACATAGTGACACTCAAAAGAGCATATGTTATATTTCATAGTAATGAAGATTCGATTCCCTATCGCCCGCGGGATGTGGGTCAATCAGATGAGGTCAGGTGTCCTATTTTTATCAGTGATAACAGTGTTAGGCTAGATTCTTATATGTATGTATGGCTGTATTCCTCTTGTATATATTTCAGCAATTCTCAATAGAATACTATCAATCCTTTCACAATGTAGCCCACATTTATCATGGTATTGGCTTGAGAGACTGTTCTGGCCATACATTGTCTCAGATTATCAATCGTTATGACAACCGTCCATCAATGTAGCCATATTTGCTAAAAGGGACCACGCAGGGTGGCCCCACATTGGATGATATAACATTTATGGTATTATAAGTACGATACTGTTTTTGACATTTTCTCAATGTGGCGAAGCTAATGAATATACCATGGTATAGTTACCTGCCAACTGAAGAACTCGAGCTTTGAATCGGAAGAACTGGTCCACTTGAATTCCAAAGGAAAATGGGCTGACGGATGATGCAGTCGCTGGGAGAATAGTAGACCCAGCAGCAGCAAAATTACAGCCTTTCTGGAAGCTCGGAGCACCAACGGAATCCAAATATGCATTGAGGAATGGAAGATCCATTGCATCCACTATTAAAAAGAAAAAAAGGATAGTTAATAAATTGAAGTAGTTATTTTTTGTAATAACCTAAATGATATGGGTGCAAATTCTCAGTTGAGAGTTGATGTAGAGAGGGTCGCGGACAATTTCATGGCCAAGATGAACCAGAGAAGGCCTGATCGGAGGCAGGAGTGATCCGAACCATCAGAACCTTAAAATAGGCATATCTCGCAAACCGAATGAGTTATTCGACGTACCATATCCGATTTTGAGGTAGGAGAAGCTACTTTAGCCCACGCCGAATTTGCGAGATTCTATCAGATCCACAGTTGAAAATTCATTTTATTTCCGTTTTTACTATTTATAGTAAGTTTAAGTTCGATCATAACTTTTGATCCATTGAGTTTTAGGGGTCATGCCCAACATGAAAAGGGCTTAGAAAAATTAGGGGAATAACAGGTTAGGACAAATTGGACCTACTATTTTTGGCCGAAAACCATGAAGTCGAGTAGAAATCATGACTGTCTATAAATATAAATAGTAAGTTTACTATTTATAGTAAGTCACAATTTTAGAGAGTTTGAGTTGAGTTTGATTATGAAACTTCTTCCTAGGATTGATATCATTATGTAAAGGATTGTAAACTCATTTTTATGATCAATTAAGTTATTTTCAATTTTATTAAAATTTATTTTTTTCCTCGTGGATTCGAGGAATCTTTGTGAGGAGTCCAGAGAAACTCCATGGATTCGGAGTAGTTATCCTTGAGGAAGACTGCTCAACCTCATCACGTCCATCCCTGCATCAAGAGTGGGGCCCACCACACTCTTAGAGTATATGCTATGTTTGCCCTGCTCCACTCTGTATGATCCCGATCATACGGCGTAACATGTGGGGCCCACCATATGGTTCTGCTTGATGCCCCCACATTATAGCAGGTGGTGGGTCCCACACAACGTGACGGCACGATCTGGTTGCACTGATGGTTTTGTGTAATCATGAATACACTATAACTGATGATTCCTTGAGAAACAAAATGGGATGGTATGATTGAACATGTAAATCATCAGAGCCCTTCATAGATGCCCCTTGATAAACCCACACTGGGGCCCACCCAGAAGGAGAAATTTCTGATATCAGGGAAGTGGGCCCCAATGCACTCACCAATCATGGGGTCTATTCAGCAGCCTCTCATCCAATGAGATGTCATCTCATCATATCATTCCCTTGAGAAAACAGAAAACATTACCACAATCCATCTTTCCTGCAATTCTTTGAATTGGCCATTTTTACACATGATAAATTATCAAAATCTCCTCATTGGATTATCACCCAGCATGGTCAATTCTGTAATTTGAATCTAATAAGCTGACCAAAAACAAGAAATTCAAATAAGTGTATAGAGAGATTACTTAAGAAATCGATAATCAGCCGTCCATCGCAGAACCGCCCGGACGGCCTGCGGAAGTAGGTCTCGCCGTTCGGCGGGTTCAGATGCTCTCCGAGCCCCGCGATAAGCCCGCCGGGATCGGAATTCGAGTCGCCGAAGTTGAAGACGGCCGGGTACCTTAAATCAACGGCTAGGATGGTGGGCCAGTGTGATGAGATCATGATGAAAATTGAGAGGATGAAGAAGATGGTCCTAGCCATGGCTAGTGAAAAAAGTTAGTTGTGTGGTCGTTGGTTGTTGCTTTGGATGATGGAATATTTAAAACGGTAGTTTGGTGGGAGATGTGTACGTTGCAAGTTACTCTACAAGGTTTGCTAATTCCACACGCGTGTGGAGAGCCTCCCCATTCGCATGCAGACACACGTGCAGATATGGAAGATAATTTCTTGATCGGATCTTTCCATCAGGTGGGTTGTAGTGTTTAGATCTTATAAAATAAAAATCATTCCATTTAGAGTCTCATGTGGGCCACGATATAATAATCAATCCGACGGATAGGAAAAGTTAGTTTAACTGCCAATTTACGTTATCCGTTGTGGCCCACACGAGGAGTAAAACTATATGAACTTTGGAAGAAATATCTAAGGATTATTTTGGACGAGATGGAAAGCTCAGATATCGCACGTGTTCTCCAATGGTGTGCGTGTACGCGTGCGTGTGGAATGAACAAACCTCGTTGCTTTAATGCCAGTTCTGTTAGTTTCACGTGCACAATCTTCACACGCACTTCACACGAATCGCCTGCCAAACTGGAAATTTGTAGGCCATCCGAGCAGTGCGATGGGTGGGCCACACTGTTACTATTAGTGTAACGAAAAATCAGATTTTTCCACTCAACAGGTGGGACACACGGTATGAAAAAAAATGGACGGTGTACAAAAGCTTGAAAACCATCCTCATTCGTCATACAACTATAAACGTGTGGCCGGCGCGTGATTAGTGAAGGACTGGGTCTTTACATTTGGGAGTAATACGATACGTATGCAGATTGCGCCTAGCCGGACCGTGGGAGGACGCAGCTTCGGTGGATCGCTGATTGTGGGGCCCACTTTGATGTATTTTCATTTTTCATTACATCCAAGCCGTCCATCAGTTTTGACAGGTGATTTAGCCATGATCCATAAAATGAGGTGGATTGAAGTCTCAGGTGGACCACACCACAGGAAACAGTGGTGATTGAATATCCACCATTAAAAAATCTTGGGGCCCACTGGAATGTGTATTGGCCATCCAACCTGTTGATAAGGTCACAGAGAGATGGATGAAGGGACTACGTACATATCAGCTTGATACAAAACTTTTGTGGCGCATAAGAAGTTTTTAATGATCAATCACTATTCATTCCTGCGGTGGGCTCCACCTGAGATTTGAATCTGCTTCATTTTCAGGTGGGCCCACAGTCAGAGACCTACCGATCAGACCCCGGGCACACGGATATCTCTGTACCCGGCCACAGAGAGCTGCGTGGGGCCCACAGAGATGTCCGTGACAAATCCACTCCGTCCATCTGTTTTCAAATACCACATTCGGATAGTATTCTAAAAATCAGGCGGATCCAAAACTTACGTGGGCCATACCACACGAAACAGAGGGGATTGAACGCCTGGCAGCGAAAAGAGTTTTGTGTCAGGATGATATTTGTTCTTATAGTTTATCTGAGTGGTAGTAACTCTTTGAACGGCTTGGATGGCGTATAGACATCATGGTCAGCTCCAGGAAGGTTTCAATGGTGGACGTTGTTGTTCCCACTGTTTCGTTTGTGTGGCCCACATGAGTTTGGATCTTCCTGATTTTAAATTTTTGTCCTATTGTAGTCTTTTAAAACAGATAGACGGAGTGGATTTGTCATGGACATCTACCCACAGTGAAAAAAGTAAAGATTCTGTGAAATCCAGGGATGTAAAGTTACAATACCAAGATTAAATTGTTTATTTATTTTCAACCGTCCAATAAGTATCCACCCATCTGATTGTTAGATACTTAAAACTTGAATATTTATGACAATAACATATTAATGAGCAGTTATTTGTAAAGTTAACTTTTTTACTGTGGGCATATGCAAATATCTATTTTGGTCAATGGATAGAGGTATTAGCTAAAACCCTTTTTATTTATCTTGTAATATCTTATTCTAGATATATATTTATCCTGTTACCATGACTA
The DNA here is from genome assembly GCA_021015155.1 of Magnolia officinalis. NCBI lineage: Eukaryota > Viridiplantae > Streptophyta > Magnoliopsida > Magnoliales > Magnoliaceae > Magnolia > Magnolia officinalis. The sequence goes on along the minus strand of JAJHSJ010001967.1, from coordinate 14,900 downwards.
ACAAAAGAGCATGAAATGTTTCTTGGATAAACGAAATAAAAAACAAAAGAGAATGAAAGTCTCGTGGGAGATTCATGCTATTTGTGTGCAATTGGTGTGGAGAGGGGTAGAGGCAAGCTCTCTTGAAATGATGTTACAGGTCTCTTGTTTATTCCATTGGGTTGTTATAAATTTCGGCATTAAAAAACCATGTTACAAGGAAAGAAAATGAAAAACGTAAGCTAGTGCACAATAGGTTCAACAACTTCAAAGTAGCTTAATTTGCTTGTTGGCTGAAAAGTGGTGCGTGTTGGCACTTAAAACGTTTTGAAGCTTGTTAGTTATTGAAAAAACTATTAGTAAAACATGCTAGTGCGCTTACATATTCTCGTAGAAAAGTATATGGGAGCCAATTGACCGTCGTAAGGTTAGCTGTGGAATGCCTCTGCCATGTAGGATCCTCTTTCAAGGTAGACATATTTTTCAGCTTTCGATGAAAGGATTTGTTGGGATCGCATGAAAGAAAATTCAGATTTAATCAAATAAGACGAAATCTAACATAAATAAAACATGCAGAGAGTACATAAATTTTATGTGGAAAAACTTTAGCAGAAAAAAATCACGGTACAAAGCGATAAGCAATTCACTAAAAAATAATATTATAAGAGATGATCCACTTATAAGGACGAGAACCTCATTAGAATCTCCAACTACCCTTGTTTTTCTTCTCTATAACTCTTAGGAACGTCTTAGCAAATCCTTATTATGCCATAATCCCGATTACACCTGATATATATAATATCATAATTGTAATAAGAAACAAATTGTGCACTTACATAATTCCACACGCACCGTGGATCTAAGTGTCAATCGATCGACGCTGATCGAGTACCTTTTGATCGATCGAACAGACCAAAACTTGAGTGACTGAACTAGTCCAAAACTATCCATAGAATAAATAAGAATTTTTTTTTTTTTTAATACTGTTGATGTCCCCCAATTTTGCATAGATTGAAGACATCCATTCAATAAAATTCCTTCTCAAGATTTAACTGATTTAAAAAGACAAAAAAATACTTGAAAACCTCACAATGACAATGAGAATAGGATTCAGCTCACATACCAACTATCAATCAAAGAGTATATGCATTGTTGAAGCAGACAACATCAAACAAAACCCACTTATAGGAAACTTAAATATTATATCTTGATAGTTAAAAGAACATTTGTGCAACACCTTTTTTTTTTTTTCTTTCTTTCTTCTTGGATCTCTATAACTAATGCACCTAGAATTCCCACTATATGACTTAAGAGAGCTTTTCTAGATTGTAGAATTTTGTGAGGCTTTATAGACTACTCGCTCTTACTTAGACTTGCAACATGTTGCTATCTAACTTTTTTGGTCAATCACAAAAGGATCTTTCTAGGAAAATTTTGAAGTTCTTTCAGTATCACGTAGTACTTGATGGTCGTAGGCCAGTGGAGCCCACTCGTGAGCAATCACTAGTGGGTGGGTCCCATTTGGTTTGGCTATTTCCGCTGCGTTATTTCCATTCAGTTGAAATTTCAAATTCATATTTGAATTTGATTTTGGATAGGAGGTTGGGAAAAGACCGGATAATCTGGTCTCATCCCATCTCCTTCCTTTCTTATAAAAGGGAATACGCCCTCTCTCGTAAAGACAATAAGAAACACCGAGGGTATACGGAGAGAGATAGTGTGCAACACACCCTGTCCATCTTAGCTTGTCCTTGGGACAATCTGATCCATTGATCACAATCCGGGGCCACTATATACCGTAGGATCAGAGGTGTGAATAGTTCAATCTGCTCCTGTAGTAGATAGACGGGCCATTGGAGCATCAATCTCCAGCTTTGTGAAGGTCCCAATTATCGTGTAGACCGTCAGATCTTGAGGGCTCACCTTCCGCATTTCCCAACAGTGGTATCAAAGCAATTTAACAGCGGATCTCCGATTATATTCATCTGAAAAAGTAAGTGGCCAATCTTTTCTTTTTGGATTGAATTCCATGTGTTTGGTGAATTATATTTTGCATATTTGTTATGATGGACCCAGATGATCATGATTTCATACACCTTATATACACCAATAGTTATTGTATTGAAATTCATGCGTGTCCATCTCACAAAAAATCCATCAATAGTTGTTGTATTCAAATACACCACTTAAAAAGAGGCATGCTCACCTATGCACCTTTGCACACGGGTCATGAGTGTCGAATCCGAACGGTCCATAAGATGAGGAATCCTATGAAACCTAAGGAGGTGAATTTTCACGCTGATCTAAGATTCTAGTGGGCCATAGCAAAGAGAAATTCAAATCAAGGGTAGAAACTGTTTGAATTTTTATGGCCCACCAAAGTTTTGGTTCAAAGTAAAAATTGGTACCAAGGGATTTCATGAGGTTCTGCTTCATGTGGACCGTTCAGATTTTCAAGACTCATCTAATATATGTTGTTATAAAAAAAAAAAAAAAAAAAAGCTGCTGGAGACGTATCTAACCAAACTACTAAAAGATGTGACTCTTTGTTTTGCTTTGCACGTTTGTATTATTGACATGTAACGCACCCAGCATCATAATTGCTGTACACATACAGAGATGTTTGGCTGTACACGTACAGAGATGATGGTGTACATTATAATTATGGAATGTATTACTCATAATTGCTGTACACGTATAGAGATGATGGTGTACACGTACAGAGATGATGGTGCTGTACACGTATAGAGATGATGGTGTACATTATAATTATGGAATGTATTACTCATAATTGCTGTACACGTATAGAGATGATGGTGTACACGTACAGAGATGATGGTGCTGTACACGTATAGAGATGATGGTGTACATTATAATTATGGAATGTATTACTCATAATTGCTGTACACGTATAGAGATGATGGTGTACACGTACAGAGATGATGGTGCTGTACACGTACAGAGATGATGGTTTACATTATAGTTGTTGTATTATGGAATGTATTACTCATAATTATGGAATGTATTACTCATAATTGTTGTACATGTACAGAGATGTTGTACACGTGCAAATCAGATTGGCATGGTGTACACATGGCAGCTACACGTTATACAAAATATTTGTAACAAGTGATTGCTCATAATTGTACACGTACAGAGATGTTGTACACGTGCAAATCAGATTGGCATGGTGTACACATGGCTGCTACACGTTATACCCAATATTTGTAACAAGTGATTGCTCATAATCTGTACAAATGTCCAAAATCGGCCAAGTGTCAACACATTTTGTACACGTGTTGTACATGTGGCTATACACGTGCTATACACGTGCTGTACACGTGGCTGTACATGTGCTGCACATGTGGCTATTGTACACGTTTTGTACACGTGCTGCACATGTGGCTATTGTACACGTGGCTGTACACGTGCTGTACATATACTGCATACGTATGGCTGTTGTACACGTGCTGTACACATGTTGATAGCTAATTTACAACTGTCCAGTATACGTGTTGGCTGTGATGTACATGTTTACTCATGTAGCGATGTGGTTTATTCCAACACATTTACACATGTTGGCAGGCTACAACACGTTTACTGTACATCTATTGTAATGGTCCAACATGTCACATCTATATTTTAAAATGTACATCTGTTGAAAAACGAATTCACATGTAATCATACTTAATCTTCAAATCAATGGTGTGGCATACATTCAGATATGTTACAACCTGAATCTGTTATCTTGATTTTTAGATTTTATCATATACATGAGATGATATTTTTATTTTTTTTAAGATATTGTCTTCACTATTAATCTAGAGCTCATTAGTGATCGAAACGATCATTAACCATGATGATCAGTGTTGATGAAAGGATCCATCATCAATAATGAACATTAACGGTAATGATCGGATCCATCTCTAATGGACATAATCACTAGTGAAGATTGATCTCTTTTCATATCTTAGCATTTTATTTTTCCTTTCTGATGATGATGTTTATATGAGTGAAATAATTAGGCTTGATATGTTTAGATCTAAGCCCTCCTTATTTTTCATTTGAACACAAATAAAAACTTAGTGCTAGAATCCTCCCTAAAGCTAAAGGTTGTGCATAACCTGAGTGGGAGTTAAATGTCTTCCACCAAATGATGTATGCAACCAAATAATGGAAGGTTGCATGTTATGCAATTATAGTTTTATAAAAGTACCAATTTCATGTTAATTTGAGAACTTGATTGTTCTACAATGCCCATTCGGGTATGTGGACTTTCAGATCTCGTTAAGATGTGTTGACTACTTTTATATTATTAAATTTTGTGTAACACGTAGAAATGCTGATGATTAGTGTCAATACCTTAGATCTTAGCTAAGTAGTGATACTCATGCAATGTAGAGATGGCCACCAAAGCGTTGATCGCTGAACAACTGAAAGGACAACATTTCGACGGCAACAACTACGAAGACTGGTCACGCGCGGTGCGATGCCTTCTGGATGAAGACGACATATCGCACACACTGGATGGAGCTCAAGAGGAACCCATCTTGGCTGAAAACGAAAATTTACAAGAACATAGGGTTGCGATGACTCGCTACAATAAGTGGCGAAAACAAAATCGTTCAGCCCATAATGTCCTTCTAAGCACAATGCACAAAGAACTCATACCTACGTATGAAGTGCATGAAACCGCTAAGGGAATCTGGGAAGCACTGAAAGATGCCTATGCGCAGAAGTCAGATGCGAGAGTTAGGGCAATGGAATTAGAATTCCAAGAGTATAAGATGCCTGTCGGCTGCCCCATCAAAGATCATATTCGTAAGATGGAGCAAATGATAGGTGCCCTTAGGAATGTTGGGTGTAAATTGACTGAAAATCAGAAGATTATTGCCAAGCACCGTTCCTTGCCTAAATCTTGGGCCCAAATCAAAAGAATTCTGAACCATACTGATTCAATCACAACGTTCAGAGACTTTTGTAGCCACTTGGTACCTGAGGTTGAAATGAATGCTATTCAGCCAGGTTCGGCTAAGGCCTTTGTAGCAGAGACCCATAAGCGGAAAGCTAACAATAAACGGTTCAAAGCTCGCAAGAAGGCGAAAAAGAATAACCAAGAACAGAAGACCACAGCACCTGCTCCAAATCTCAAGAAGGGGAACGGAAAGAAAAAGCAGAAAAAGACAAATGTAGTCTGCTTTGTCTGTGGAAATTCCGGTCATTATGCTCGACAGTGCGCCCATAAAAAGACGGTAATTTCTCAGTCACTAAATACTTTGTTTGTAGGCGTTTGTTCTGAAATCCTTTCCGTTGATACTATATCTAACGAGTGGATTTTGGATTCAGGCGCAACAAAGCACGTGACAAGTAGTCGTCGAGGACTCGAGGAATTCCGGCATGTAGCCAAGGGGAGTTACAAGCTGTACATGGGCAATAACGCTGTTGAAGACGTACAAGGGATTGGCGTTTTCCATCTTCGTACGCGCATAGGGCGAACAATAATACTCCGTGATATTCTATATGCACCGGGGATGCGTCGGAATTTAATTTCTGTTTCTAGGTTATTAGCTGATGGTTTTGATATTCGTTTTTCTGGGACAAGAGTTTCTTTGAGACAGAATAACCTCATTTTCTTGGGGTAATTTAATTTCAGATTTATTTATTCTAGACGTAGAATGTGATAATGCACCTCTTGCTTTGTCTGCTATGTCGAATGAAACTGTAGTATCTGAATCTCAAAAATGGCACACGAGGTTAAGTCACATTGGAAAGGATCGTATGACAAGACTAGTACGTTCTGGTCTGTTAGACTCCTTATCCAAAGTTGATTTTCCATTTTGTGAACATTGTGTATCCGGGAAGACTTCGAAGAAACCATTTCCCAAAGCGGCTAGGTCAAAGGGCACACTAGAGATAATCCATTCAGATATCTGTGGACCCTTTAATGTTCATGCCAGAAACGGATGTCAATACTTTGTCACTTTCATTGACAATTACTCGCGTTATGGATATGTGTATCTCATCTCACACAAATCTGAGGCTTTTGATTGTTTTCTTAAATATAAAGCTGAGGTGGAAAATCAGCTTGAGAAAAAGATTAAAATCCTTCGATCTGATAGAGGTGGCGAGTATACGTCTGAAATGTTTATATCATATTGCGAAAATGTTGGCATTGTTCGGCAGTACACAATGGCTTACACACCACAGCAAAATGGTGTTGCAGAGAGAAGGAATAGGACATTATTGGACATGGTTAGATCGATGATGGCTCAAGCCAATCTCTCTATCACATTCTGGGGAGACGCACTGTTAACAGCCGTCTACGTCCTAAATAGAGTCCCATCCAAATCTATTCCTCAGACTCCATATGAGATGTGGTCTGGGAGGACTCCTTCTCTAGCCAACCTACGCCCTTGGGGATCTTTGGGATATGTTTTGCTACCTACTCCGCATAGAGGTAAACTTGATAGTAAAACCATTGAATGTGTGTTCATTAGGTACCCTATGCATTCAAAGGGATACGTTCTAGTTTATGAAGACCATGGACAATGGATTGAGATAGAATCCCGAGACGTGACCTTCGTTGAAGATAGATACCCAAGCCGAGAGAAGCAAAAGGTTCCAATACAACTTTTTAAAATATCCGATGTATCTCAGGAGAGTGGGAATTCTGCTTTTCAAGATTATGATGCTCCTATAGTTCGTCAGGACAGTGGGAGGACATCTCAGCAGGCTCCTGAGTTACGTCGAAGCGAAAGAGGATTGATTCCCCGAAGATACTTCGATATTGAGGGGCAAACATTCTCTCGTGTTGCAGTTGATGATGATGAACTTGATTCGTATCAGGATGCATTATTATCTTCTAACTCGGCCGATTGGGTGAATGCTATGGACGAAGAGATCGCTTCCATGGAGAAAAATAAAGTCTGGGAACTTGTTGATCTGCCTTCCAATCGCAAAGCGATTGGTAACAAATGGGTACTAAAGATAAAAAAAAAAGGCAGATGGTACAGTGGACAAGTATAAAGCACGATTAGTTGCTAAAGGTTTTACACAAAAAGAAGGCGTTGATTACGAGGAGACTTTTTCACCTGTTGCAAAGTTCTCCTCAATCCGCATGATCTTGTCCATTGTCGCAAGTTTAGACTTAGAGTTATATCAGATGGATGTTAAGACCGCATTCTTAAATGGTGACTTGGATGAAGAGATATACATGCAACAACCCATGGGTTATGTGGACAAAAAGTATCCAAAGAAAGTCTGCAAATTGTTGAAATCTATCTATGGGCTGAAGCAATCTTCAAGACAGTGGTACATGAGGTTCCACTTGGCCATCACCACTTTTGGATTCACAATGAGTGAAGAAGATCATTGTGTATACATGAAACGGTCTGGAAGATCTTTTCTGATACTATCTCTATATGTAGACGATATCCTGTTAGCTGGAAATGATATGCAATTGTTGACATTGACTAAAGATTGGCTATTCTCGAACTTTGAGATGAAAGACCTCGGTGAAGCCAACTTTATCCTTGGGGTAAAAATCATCAGGGATCGCCCAAAGAAATTTTTAGGTTTGTCTCAAGCAACCTATATACAAAAGATCTTAGAGCGGTTCAGGATGGAAAATTCAAAAGCTGTTGAAACCCCTATGGATAAAGCTACCAAGTTAGACAGGAAATCGTGTCCCCAGACTGAAGCCGAGAAATTGGCTATGTCCTCAGTACCTTATGCAAGCGCAGTAGGGAGCTTAATGTATGCTATGCTTTGCACCAGACCGGATATTAGCTATGCAGTTGGCATAGTCAGCCGTTATCAGAGTAACCCGGGACAGTCTCATTGGCAAGCCGTCAAACGTATATTCCGCTATCTCAGAGGAACAAAAGACCTAATGTTGTGTTATGAAGGCACAAGCCTCCAGCTCAAAGGATATTCTGATGCTGCTTGGGGTAATGACGCCGACGAGGGAAAGTCTACTTCAGGGTATGTTTCTTACTCGGAGGAGGAGCTATTTCTTGGTCGAGTAAGAAACAGACATCCACAGCTCTTTCATCTATGGAGGCCGAGTACATTGCATGTTGTGCTGCAGTTCAGGAGTGTGTATGGGTTCGCAGATTTCTATTGAGTCTGGGTATTGTACCGAGTGTTCGTCAGCCAATATCGCTGAAGATAGACAATACTTCTGCTATTGACTTGGCGAAGGACCCTAAACACCACCAGAAATCAAGCACATTGAGATCAAGTATCATTACGTCCGTGATCAAGTAAGAGACAAGAAGGTCGCCCTCAGCTACATTCCTACCAAGGAGATGATGGCTGATCCCATGACGAAACCTATAGCTAGAGATCTATTTCAGGTTCACGTCAGGCAGATGGGATTGAGGAGAGCTTGACTGATGTACTTGTTTTGTAATACCTTTGATCTTCATGTAATACCTTTGATCTTTCATGAATAATACATTCCATTTATTCAGTATTGAACACTAATATAACTAGGTATGAAGATCATCAGCATTTACCTTGAGATCATGTAGGATTTCTATTTTTGTCGGCAGGCCGGTCACCCACTCGCACGGGTTGACCAACCTTGAATGTACAAGAGAGATACATTTGGGGTCATGTTTATACATTGAGGTATGAACTTCCCTTTATTGTGAATAATAAAGGATGATGATATGAGTGAGTCGTATCCGCCTACAATCCTATAAAGATTTGTAGATGAGACTGATAAAGTCGAATAACATAATCGCACCATTCCTTTACATGCGATCAATGTTATGGCCTGAAATTAAAGCCAGGTTATGGGGTTATGAGATGAGTTGTACCTCATGTAGAATAACCTGCATATTGTAGACCCGACATACACCTAGTATTGTCTACTTTACGATGTGGATTGTAGCCACATGCAGGGACCCTTTACCTACAGATTGCTTTGATTCGATCTAATCATTGCAACGTGCGAGTAGCCAGTCCCGTAGGTGACTCTTTGTGTCCTTAGCTACCCTCCTCTTGTGTATATGAGGATGAGATTGAGTGTCGCTACTTTAGTGTACAATGACGAAAGGTCCTTGATTGGCCAGACTCGGTTACGCTAGGAAAGCGGCTTGATTAATTCCAAATTACACATCTGCGTGGGGAAGATCCCGTGACAGCTACACCAAGTTTCTAGAACTATTAATACGCACTTGAAGACTTATCCGCCGGCAGTATCGAGTTGTTTTTATTAGACTTTTTTGCAAACAATATTTTCTTAAAAAGCATATATATATATAAGTATTGCTTTGAATTGATTTTAGTGAAGTTTGTGAAAAATCAAGTTTTCAGAATAACTCGATAAGTTGGATAAGTGCGTATGTTGGCCGAGTACTCCAGATCGGGAGTTAACTCCATCCGGTGTGGTCATGCGGACTAGGACAGGCATTACAAAGCTTGGGTTATTGAGTACTAGTTAGGTGGTCACTTAGTACTTAAGCACCTGTGAGAAGATTATGGTGATCCAGCTGGTCCCACGCCTCTGATTCTTTTGATCGTGATGTTTGGTATTTGATTGTTATAAGGCAAGTTAGTTGGACAGATTTATGTGCCTATCCCACAATGTGATTGAGTGGGAGATGATGGTCGTAGGCCAGTGGGGCCCACTCGTGAGCAATCACTAGTGGGTGGGTCCCATTTGGTTTGGCTCTTTCCGCTGCGTTATTTCCATTCAGTTGAAATTTCAAATTCATATTTGAATTTGATTTTGGATAGGAGGTTGGGAAAAGACCGGATAATCTGGTCTCATCCCATCTCCTTCCTTTCCTATAAAAGGGAATACGCCCTCTCTCGTAAAGACAATAAGAAACACCGAGGGTATACGGAGAGAGATAGTGTGCAACACACCCTGTCCATTTTAGCTTGTCCTTGGGACAATCTGATCCATTGATCACAATCCGGGGCCACTATATACCGTAGGATCAGAGGTGTGAATAGTTCAATCTGCTCCTGTAGTAGATAGACGGGCCATTGGAGCATCAATCTCCAGCTTTGTGAAGGTCCCAATTATCGTGTAGACCGTCAGATCTTGAGGGCTCACCTTCTGCATTTCCCAACAGTACTTACAACATACTTATGAATCACATAAAATCTTTAACTAAGTCAAACTGTTCAAATATGTTTGGATGTTTTCTCCTATGTGTCGCGCACATGAATGCATATAACTGTCTCACATTATGCTGGTGTTTATTATATATATATATATATATATATATATATATATATATATATATATATATATATATATATATATAAATAAGATATATATATATATCTATATCTTTTTCATATGCTTTAAGGCCTATTGCAACTAGGGCCAATCATATTTCCATGGCCATGATTGATCACTAAAAAAATAAATCAAACTGTAGATTTTATAAAACAATGCATATGATAATTTTAAAATAAATTTCTTAAACAAAATTATATTCAAAAGTTTAGGTAACTATGTTGATCAATCGTACCAAGATTAAACCCATAAAGGCTATAAATTATTTGTTGAAAATCAATCCTTACAGAAAATGTTGACTGCCTAGCTCATTGTGATCCACATAAGAGGTTTATATACTAGTGAATCAAAATAATTAATCAAATCCTCACTAAAATCATAGGCCCTTTTAAGTCTGAGGATAAGCATGACATGCATAGGAAGTATAAGCTAATACTAAATAGTTGGGTGAGAGAGAGAGAGCTGGCTGCACGTGATGAGAGAAAAAGGTAAGGGCTACTGCGTAGAGAGAGACCAAGCAAGTAAAATTTTGGCCATCTTGCAAAGCAGCCACACTCTCTAACTTATCAAAATGCCCTTATTTTCATTAAAATGCATTCTCATTTCTTAAAATATTGAAAGTTCATTGCTCTTGGGAACTACTTGCATGAATAAAAAATTATATTCTATTGCTTACCTTGCATGTAATATAGATTGATTATTCTATTATCAAAATGAGGTTTGTGAGGCCACATGCTTGCAAAAGAGCCAATTCACACACTACACGTGTTAAAGTTAAGCCATGCCCATGTAAGATATATATAACCCAATCACATGCCACACGTCTCCAAGTGTTGTACATGCATGCTATTCGCCATGACAATATATATACATGCTCTTATTAAACCTCAACCTAGCTCAAGCATGACTCAAAATTCAAAACCAATGTCCAAAGGAACTAATCCAATTGTTTGGTCTTAAAAGCAAAACTCCAACCTTGATCGGCCATGATATAGGTCAGGTTGCTACTTGGGGAGGGAAGTTGGGTCAAGTTCAGTGGACCCAACCCAACCCAAATATTGAATACCGAACCCTAATACAATTCGAATTGGGTTTGGCCATATTAAGTTGGGTTAGGTTAACATAGGGAATTATTAAACTAATATGTAAGATAAATTTATGATCATGTATAAAAGCATTAAAGTAACAAAAATAATTACCAAAATAATACTAGCAAAATTACTTACAATCATCAATCATGTGACAGATCCCGGTGGTAGGTGGCACACGCATTAGAAATCCATGCCACTCATCAAGTAGTGTGCAATACCAACGTGCGTTTGTGTAAAAAATAAAGGTCAGCTAAAAAAACCCCAAGCCCTCCCTTCCCACAGCTCATGCTAGCATGTTAGCATTTTACCTGTGGAGCCTGGCTACCTTAATATGTGTTGTCTGTCCACACTGTCCATTTATCTCTTCCATCTCATTTTAGGGCATATGCTCAAAAATGAAGCAAATCCAAATATCAGGTGGACCATAGAAAGTAGCGGTGATCGACCATTAAAAGCTTCTTGTGGACCAAAAAAAAAAGGATCAAGTTGATATTTGTGTTTTTGCATCATCCGGGTCTATGTGACCTTATCAAAAGGTCCAGTGTGATCTAAGGAAGTTCTTAATGGTGGGCGTTCAATCACCAATGTTTCTTGTGGTGTGGTCCACTTGAGATTTAGATCTGTTTCATTTTTAGGCTCACACCCTAAAATAAGCTAGCAAAACACCACATAGATCAAGTTAGGCCCATGGTCATGGCCTGACCAAACACGATAAAACCCTTACCTGACGGAATCCACTCGCACCCCAATTGTGAGTGCTAGGGAAGGGTTGGTCGTAAGGTGGGACCCAACCTGTTGTGTTTCCAAAATCCAATCTGAACACTAGTTACATGACCTATTTCTAAGTGTGGGTGTAAAAAAGCCAGCCCCATCCTTGATTTCGGGGACCATACAACTGGAAATAGTATAAGCGCCTGCACTTTAAATTGTCTCCCTCTGTGTGACCCACCTGAATCATGGTTTAACCTGATTTTTGGGCCCTGTCCTAAATAGTTTTGTGGAATGGTTGGAGTGGATTCTTATAATCATGATGGTGGGCCCTGTAAAATATGATGTCAAACATCTCTCCAATTGTTTCCTTTGGTGTGGACAACTGAATCACAAGTCAGCTTGATTTTTTATTTTTTATTTTTTTTAACACCCAAAGCCATAGCTCAACTGACAGACTGAGTGGAGATACCTCGTTTCAACACTTGAAGTCTTGGCATCGATCCCTAGCGGGAGTGGCTAACCTGTAGTGTGTGTACTGACATGGGTGTGTACTAACAAGCTAACCCAAAAAAAAAAAAAAAAAGTTGGCCTGATTTTTGACCTTGGCCTAACTTGGGATTATGCAACTACGGTCCGAGTGGATTTCACATACACATTATGGTGGGCTTGGGTGTGCCTCCATTAATTTCTGTTTCTTTTCTTCTTCTTTTTTCTTTTTCTTTTTTAATATAAGAAAGTTAAATATGTTCAACACCCTGATCCATAGCTCAAGTGGTAGACTGAGTGAAAGATACCTCATTTCAACATTGAGGTCTTTGTATCAACCCCTAGTGGGGGTAGCTAACACTGAAGTGTGAACTGACAATGGGGTGTACTAACAAGCTAAGAAATCTACTCCAATCATTATATTCCACAAAAAAATTTAGGCCTAAGACTCAAGAATCATAACAATCCATGATTCAAGTGGGTCACTGAAGGAAACAGTTTGGAGGGTGGGAATCACCATGTACATTGTTTCCAATTGTGTATCTATCCATTCCAATTCTTTCTTTTTCTATTGATTCTTTTTCCAATCGAGATGTATGGATCCATAGATCTATGTGTCTATAAAGATCTTATTCATGATTAATGAAAATGTGCAAAATTTCTATTTGCCTCACCATTCTATGAATCTCTTCATTTTTGGGTTGGCCATTTCCACTCCCTTTAACAGTATCCACTGATTCATAACTTAGTTTTGAAAGCCATATTTCGACATAGATGTTTTCAGGATGCTCCTAATAACCAATGAATGGCAAGTGCTTTTTCTTGTGTAAATCCTATTTCAATGGGAACTTGATGAGTCGACCCCCCTACATGTCTTGCTTTTACTGCTATATCGGGAGTTACTCTACATATTGCATTACTCCACATGGTGCTTGACATAAAATGGATAGTGGATTTATTTTTATTTTTTGTTGAATCTTTTTCATGGCTCGATAGAGAATTTGATAAGCAAAGGATTTTTTCCATGTTTCATAATACGGTTAACCAATATGTTAACTAATTAATGACAATAAATGGATTTTGCAGCTTTTTCTTCTGCAATACCACAACATGACATGAGCATGAAAGAAGTTCAAGAATCAGTTTTCTTTTTATAAGGGCTAAAAACGAATAACTTATTTTGGCTTTTTGGCCCCATACTGTAGGGTGGATCTCGAAAGATATGAAAGATCTCCCTCTAAGCCATACATATGACTTTCATCGAGAATACGGCTTTCCATGTAATTCTATATGGATCAATGAGATTGAGTATGGAATTCTGTTTACTCACTTTAAATTGAGTATCAATTTCCCTCCTTTTCTTGCTAGGATTGGAAATCCTGTATTTTACGTATCCATATGATCTAGTCCTTGCTTTTATGAAACAATGGAAAAAAGAAGTGCTTCAAAGAACGACGAATGTGCTGGTTTTTGGCACCTATGCATAAAATTAATGTCATGCAACTGGTGTTGGTATGATTTTTTATAGTGTAATTCCCTTCCACACATGGGGCAAAAGGATGGGCTTCTAGTTCTACGTAAATCTCTCCATTGAGTGTAATTTTAGCCTTTCATCTTCCATTCCTACATTCATAGAAACATTGTGGTAAATATGGACAGTCAAAGCATGTTATGGAAATATCATATATTCAGATGAACTTTCAGATAAAACCCTATTAATATCACACTATTAGCTTATGGGAATATCATATATTCATAGGAACTTTCAGATGAAACCCTATTAACATCATGCTATTAGCTTGAAATTTTGTAAAAACATTAAGAAATTTGTTATATAAATACATATTTAAAATTTGAATTTATTTAACAATTTTCGGTAAGTACTTATAAATATATTTATTTACGATGATATTCTCCTTATATTCGAAATTTGAAAATCTTTCGAGAAATTTTCGATCGAAAATGAGATATGTCATTGTGGACTGGGCTACTAGAGGATTTCACTGTCCTTGATCGTTAATTTGGATAATTTTGATCATTGGACCACTAAATATGCAAGCCCTAAATCATTCATGGATGGTTCTAATCATGATCCCTATCTTCTATGCACGGATGGTTCTGCATCATGTACCCATAGAACCATTTCCATATATTATATATATATATATATAACATGCACACACACCCCACACACTCACGCCGTAGTGGAATTTCACCACCTATGGGTACTTGAACCCTTGACCGGGTGTTGAAACAATTGAGAGTCTACCATCCGAGCAAGAGTAAGGAGCCAAATAGCATGCTCTGATGACATTTAAGACACTCCTTCTTCTGCTTCAATTCCTTGAATTCCACTTAAATAACATGCTCTA
>JAJHSJ010001982.1:0-42827 GCA_021015155.1 Magnolia officinalis | reverse complement strand
GTTCCTGGGATTCAATCCTGCCACTCTACGTACTTAACCACCATTCTTGTATCGCTATACGGGCGATTCTGATTCGTTCTTAGGTAAGAAAACCTAACCCTAATCTGTTTTAGAGTTTCAAATAGTGTAAGTGATGAAATAGCTAACCTATTTCATACTATAGGTGGCCGTCGTGCCGTAGACAGAGACTTGACATACAAACTGAGTTTGATACTTATTTTTCGGCAAAAGGTGCGGAGTATAAACGTTTATGTTATGGTTTTCAAGGCTTTCAATATCAGTCAATGATTTATTACTGACTTGAGTGCTATCACATATGCGCAGTTAGCATGTTTCAGCATATTACACATATATGTAGGTTAGGCTATTTTCAATGCATTCTAAGTGTTTGTTGAACTGACTTAATGAATATGGAATTATGAGTAGTGCCTGCCATGTCTATAGAATGCAAATACATGATTGTTGTGTATGTGGACAACTCCTTATTTCAAGGATTTGTCCAAATATATGTTATAATCAACATATGTTATGTATGTTGAGATGTGTAGTATGAGTGTGTGATAAAATGTCTGTATGAGAAGTTGTTAGATGAACTGTACTTAATAGGGATGTTGAGATAGGATTCTCAGCTACCTTAGTTATATGCATAAATTCCTTCAAGTAGCTGTAATCTAAATGGTGGGGTTTGTGTAGAATATGTTTATGTAGAATGGCATGCTATATGTGTTTCATTATACGTTCAAATGCTATCCATGTTTCCATTGGTTGTTAAATGTTGTATGATTATCATGTGTACAAATTTCTCATATCAGAGTGTGTTTGGGACTATGGTATAGTCTAGGTAATCGGTAACGGGTCCTGGTGTGGTGGCTGAGGTTGTTTCGTCACACAGGACGTGCTTGATGAATCCGAGCCGTCTTTGGTTGTCGATAGTGGTTAGGCCACACGGAGTGCTTACGCACTTCATGTCGATCATCTCGATGTGTGCTTGTACTAGTCAAGCTCGTCAAGTAACCCGATTGGCCAGATGTATGCTCACCATGTATGGACGCAATTCCTTGAACCTAAGGTACTAAACTCACCAGTGAAAACCCTGTAACCTTAGCACCTTGATCTGCTAAGACTCATGAGCCGGACATGGTGGAATGGGACACCGTGGTCGAGCTGTCGGCCTACGTCGGGGTGACGAGCTCACCCATAGTGACCAGCGAACAACCTAAGCTCGTGAGCCAAATACGGTAGTATGGGACACTGTATTCGAGCTGTTGGTCTACGATTAGGTAACGAGTCATTTGTAGTGACCTCAAGCATACTCTGAGACTGCGCTAAGGCGACGAGCCTTTCCGTAGCAACTAAAGTATAAGCTAGGCCTGCATTGAGGTGACGAGCCCTTTGTAGTGACCTGGAACCGCACATCGTATAAGACTAGCTAGTACTAACGACCCTAGAATGGATCATTGCTTGGGGAAATGATATAAGGGAGGTACCTTAGCTAGTACTGCTGTATGAAAAGGTCTAATAAGAACTCAGTAATCACGCTCATGCACCGCATTGCATGTGCCTTTGGCGTTGGTATTGAGCACAGAGGAAGGGGTGCATGCCGCGACCGTAAGAGGAAGATCATAAAGGGAGTGCAGACGAGGGCATGTATCATTAATACATATCATGTTTACATTAACCAGAGTACTTAGGGATGTTTGATTGTATTGCTTTATCATTACTGCTTGATTGAATTGATAACATGTTAACCTTTACCTTATAGCTTCACTGAGTTGATCACTCACTCCCACGTTCTGGGATGGTGTTTTAAACACCAACCAGACTCTGTCTTAGTTGCAGGTGATGGCGATGTTCATGAGGCAGAGCCGGACTATTACGATGACTATGAGGAATTCTCCCATATATAACTCTCTGGCGGGTCTATGTAGACCTGGAGTTGCACTGACCGGGGCTACAGAGTTTTGGATAGAGAACATTACACTTTCTTGTTTTGTACATTTTGGAACTAAACTTCTAATTATTTAACCTAGTGACAATCATACTCTAAGGGTTTGATATTACTTTTATACAGTTTATATATATATCACAGTCTTCCGCTTGCGTAATCTAAATTGTCTCTGGAGTATGATATGTTGATTTGGTATAATCCCATTCATGTTTAATGCACTAATACGGACAACATTCAATCATCATTAATTATGTTGCACACGTGATGTGTTGGAACTCGGGAATCGGGTTTCTACACGACCCCGATTTTCAGGGCATTACACGGTTCCTCACATGTATCTCTTGATCCTAAGTTAGGTATCACCCATCATATCTCACAAATCAACCATTCAAAAGGTACAACATGATACCCGAAGGAATGAGGATTAACACAGGATGGGTCGTCACCTAAATGCCGAGTATGATCACTTAGTTTAGAGGTGTGGACTTGTCACATAAAAATTGAATTAACATAAAGGAAATGGCTCGTCACCCAATTTCATTCACATCCGGGTCATTCGAACGGTATTTTAACACTAAATCATCGGTCAGGTATTTGACGAAGGCTATTTGAATAACAATCTATCACCTCCATCAGTGCTCACTGATCATTACGGGAAGGCCCGTCACCCTAGTATAGGTCTACAATTCAGACACAATGTTCCATACTACCATGCCCTGCTCATAAGTTTTAGTGGGATCGTATCGTATTAACGATTATTAATGGACTCATCCATTAGTAAAGGGGGTATTCTAAATTCAATTTTGGACATGTCATATATTATGAACATACATGATCAATAAGTTATTATATAAATTTGATTGACCTGAAAGAACCTCGGCACAACCGATATTCGGTGCAAGTATCCCATGTAGTCCAACTATTGTCAATCATTTATGTTCAACTCGGGTCGATCGAACAAGCTTAGGGTGACCGGCTTAACTTGGGCCACTATTTGATTCGGCCGATTTACCGACCGACCTAACATCGTAAGCAATTCTAAACATTACTAAGAACTAACAATTCATCAAGCAATCATAACGAGATTTCATATGAAGCCTGAATTTAATAACACAGTCACTTAAGGAATTTCATCGAACATGTGAGCATCAATAAATATAACGCAATCACTTAGGCATTTTATCAAACATATGAACATTAATAAAAATGTAATATCACATGTTGCAATCAAAATTGAAATACGGACATGTTAACATACACCATACAATGTACAACAACAAATCATTAACTGAAACTCTCAAATGTTGATAAATGGTAACCTAAGAATAATGCTCCATACCTTAAGAAAGAATTTTCAAATTTTGAACTCATAGGATTAGGATTTTGGAAAAAAAATTATTCATACACCAAATTCAAAAGAATTAGGTAAGATTTATGCAATTCATCGTAGAAAAACCTAGGTCAGGAAGTAGGGTTTGTTTCTTACTTCTCAATAGTGAGTGAGGTTGATTTGGTGGAAGAGAACGGTTGATGCTAGAGCTTTGGTTGAAAGATTTGGTGAAGGAGACACCAATATCCCCATCACTTACTCTTTCTCTTATCCTTTCTCTCATTATCTCATTCTCTCATTCTTTAGGTAAAAAATCGGATGGAAGCGACCCCAAATACCTTATTTATAGCACTAGAAATTGTGCAAATGATCTTAAGGCCTAAGTTTTCATTATACTAGTCTTATAGAAGGGTGTTTCTAACATTTGGGGTCCACTATGGGGTGTAAGGGTCAATATACACTGTAAGATAGTTGGCACTAGTGATGATCTACATACGGATACGATTAACATGTCATTTGGATGCGCTAATCGATGGGTATGATAAGAAGTCAGTTCGATGGTCACCAATGGTCGACCGGGGCCGTGACTATACATATATATGCAGGGTATTAACTTAGGTTATTTCCCTAAATTTGGTCACGATCTAACGATCTGAAAGCCACAACTTTAGTAAAGACCGGATATAACTTAAGTTCTTGATTAATTTCAAAAATATTCACACAATGCATGCATTGTCCCTGCAAAGTCCAAGTTGAGCGATTCGAGACGCGATTTAAGCTTAATGCCCCGCAATGGACAACAAATCCGCTAATACGCCGCTAATACGAACGACTTTTTATAGTCTTGGATTTAGTAACCCACTAACGAGCAATCTAGAATTTGTTTAGAAAATCGAGGCATTTCTATAATGGATTGGATAATGAGATTTCTTGTGATAGACGATTAATGTTTAGATTAGCTAAGTTCATAGTGTGACCTATTTGTAATTAGCCAAAACAACGATTTGATCATAATCACCATAAACAGTCGCCTTTTTTATTAAAGGAGTAACTGGATTAGTTTAGTTTGTTAATTAAGATCCGACCCTTTGTTGGCTCGACTTGTGGTAGGCGTTTATTTCGTTGCGGTTGTCTTGATTAGCCAATAATAGGTTGGCTAGATTTGAGCCATAGATGAACAAATTACGAAGCTAGTCTCGAGGTTCAAGTGATTGGACGGATTCGTTGGCTTCCTACACTTGATTAATCGGATTTGTGCTTTTTTTACTGGTACACGTGCATATAGGCTCGCTTCAAGCATTACGGGTAAGTAAGAGTGATAACACAAGCTAATCATAGTGAAAATTTTCAAGGATTTTAAAAAATCTAAAATAGTGAAAATTTTAGATGTTATAGGCACCTTCAATGTGGGGTCATTTTCATCATGTGGACCCATGTTTGATGTCAAACTTCTATTATGTCGTCCCACCTTCAATGTCCATCATCCATCATGCGGGTCCCACCTTTGATGTGGATCATCCATCATGTGGGCCCACACTTTGATGTGGGTTGTCCATCATCTAGGGCCCACTTTTGATGTGACCGTGTATTATGTGAGCCCACCATGATGTGAACTATTTATCACGTGAAACCCCACTTTTAACATGGGTTGCTCATTGTTGTGTCTATCTTAGGAAGATTGTAAAAGAGAAGATAAGAGGTGCGGTGAGAATTACTTAAAAAGTTTTAAGGATAAATTTCTCTAAAAATTAACAAAAAAATATCCCTCGGTATAAGCTAAATAGACCTTAAAGAAAAAATAAACTCAACCTCACTTATTTTCTAGAGCTTTTAAACTAGTTATATATATATATATATATATATATATATATATATATATATATATATATATATATATTATATATATATAATATATATATTATAATTAAAGCTTTATCAAATAATTTATTTAAAAATAAGAACCTATAATTGTTTTTAAATAATCAAGTAAAATGCCAAAACCCAAACCAAATCCGGACCTCATTATCGGGTAAAATCGAGACGAGATCCTATTAAGTCGGTCCACAGATTTCAGTAGCTGTTCACAGCCCTAGTTGTGTTGTATCTCTCCTCTTTCAAAGCACACGTCACATGCACTTACTTCAATACATGGTGTTCAAATAGTGCGGTGCGTTGTGGATAGACAGTAGATGATTAAAATACTATGGTTAACGGTCCAAATTCACTGAGCAAATTCAGATGAATAAGATTGTACCATTGTGTGAATTTCTGGGTATGCTCAATCTATAAGGGGCCCCGTCATTTGGAGGGTCTGGATCAACATAAATATATGCCACGTGGACAGTACGTGAAACACCACCGGCCAAAAAATGGTAGTAAGCAATCACCTCAGTCTAGCCTGTCCTGGTCGAATTTGGAAAAGAAAATTTGTTGCATGGCATATCATGATGGAACCATGAACGGTCTGACCTGGATCCGGATTCGGAAGATCCCTGACTGTGGGGCCCACGTTGATGTATTTACTTTGCATCCATGCCGTCCATCTGTTTTTACAGCTCACTTCAAGGTATTATCCAAAATATGAAGCAGATTCAAATCTTAATTGGACCACACCACAGGAAACAGTTGTGATTGACCATTAAAAACTTTTTGTGGGCCATAAATATTTTGGATCAGGCTGATATTTGTTTGTCCCTTCATGTTTGTCCCTTCATCAAGGAATTTTTTTACCTTATCAACAGGTTGGATGGCAAATGAAAATTCCGGTGGCCCCCAAGAATTGTTTAGTGATAGTTATTCAATCATCACTGTTTCCTATGGTGTGGTCCGCATAAGATTTTGATCTTCTTTATTTTTTAGAACTTGCCTTATAAAGATCTGTAAAAATGAATGGACGGCATGGATGTAAAGTACATTCATCACAGTAGGCCCCACAGTCAGGGATCCACCGAAGCCGTGCCCATCTGATCACCTAAATGTGGGTCCAACGAACTTAGAAAGAACGACTGTTTGCTTAGCATTCAGTACCTGATTTTTTGGGCCACGTGATGGATGATGTCTAAAATCTCATAATTGTAAGATAATAGCCGTTGGATCATTGGCTTAATTTCTTTGGACTGTGGCTGTGACTTTTTAATATTCTTCGTGGTCCACACGTAGCCAACGGACATCTTCGACTTGCACCGAGATTTTTTTGGCATACGTGACATCAAAAGTGGGGCCCACCTGTATGGAAATCCAGCCCCCAACAACCCGACGCGGATCAGCCACTAAAAACCAACAAGTTTGTTGCCGCGGAAGTAGATTGCGTCCTGGCCTCACCTCGAGGGGAAATCGGATTGCGTACTGAGTTACTCAGTAGGCTCTTATCGTACTGATTAAACTCAGTTGGACCCACCGTGAATGTGAATGTATGTAGTTTATCCACGCCGTCCATCAGTTTTTCCAGATCATTTAAGTGGTTGATCCCAAAATTGAAGCATATACAAAGATCAAGTGGATCATACTACAGGAAAAAATGGAAATAATGACTTCCACCGTTGAAACCTTGCTAGGCCCCACGGTGATGTTTATTTGTCATCCAAACTGTTTATAGGATCATACAGACATGGATGAAGGGAAAACATAAATATAAGCTTCATCCAAAACTTCTGTGGCCCCCAAGAATTTTTCAACCATAGGAGTTCAATTCAATATGTTTCCTGTGTTGTGGTCCAATTGATTTTTGGATATAATTCATTTTTGGATTCAAGCTATAAAATTATCTTATAAAATAGATGGACGGAGTGGATTAAATATATAAATAATGGTGAACTCCACAGAGTTTACTCAGTACGCAATCCGCTTCCCCTCGAGGGACTTGGTCCAAGCAGGCGCCTACCGTGATGCATTTATCTACGTAATCCATTCACACAGTCATATCATTTCAAGGATATGAGCCAAAAAGAAATATGAGGCAGATCCGTAACTAAAGTAGGCCAACGTGATGTTTATAACATAGGAGGGGGGATTAGGTAGGATAGAATTGCATTTGGTTGGTTCAATTACATCCAGCATACCAGAGGATGGAAAAGGTTGGAATTAGGTGAGATGGAACTGCATTTAATCCCATGAAAGTCATTTGGCCCTAGGATTTCCGTGGATTTTGAAATCCACTACACATGTGGCCCTCACATTGATGCATGGTGTTAATCCATGCCGTCCATCCATATACACCGTTTACACATGACCTTCTGGTTATATATGTGAACTTGTGAATTTGGTCTGGTGATTACAATTCCATATTCCACCAAACATGATTTTATTTAATCCGGTGTTTTCCATAGCAAAATTTTTATTCCAAACATGAGATTGAATGGCTACAATACCATGGTATTTCCGGACATGCAATAATGATATTAATCACAGCTAATACAATCCAATACCATTCAATTCGACGGACCAAACACGCCTTAAGGTCCGTCGTGATGTCTACTTATCATCTGATATGTTCTTAAAATCACATAAATTTGGATGAAGGTAAAACACAAATATCAACTTGAATCAAAACTTCTGCAGCTCTCGAGAAGTTGTTAGTGGTGGGCGTTCAATCCCCACTGTGGGGTCCACTTGAGCTTTGACTCTAACTCATTTTAGGCCCATGTCCTAAAATTATTTGAAAAAATAAATGGACGGCGTAGATAAAACTAATATATTACTGGATCCCACAGACCTCCTGGCTGGACCCAGCCCATAATTCCACAATATCACGGCTTACCAATGTTAGAGTGGGACCCACACGTGAACCGTGTTGTCCGGACGCGGATTTCCTCCGAAAGCCTTTCGCAGGAAGTTCCTGCGCAAGGGTACTGGGTGGGGCCCACCGCCATGTTTGTGGGACATCTACCCCGTTCATCCGTTTGGTGAGCTCATTGTAGGACAAGTGATAAAATTTTAGGTGCATCCAAAACTCAAGTGGACCACACGAGAGGGAAATTTGGGGAAAGAAATACCTATCATTGAAACCTTCCTGGGATCCACCTTGATGTTTATATGCCATCCAAACCGTTTATAAGGTCTTTACCACTGGGATGAAGTGAAAATACTAAAAATTTAGCCCGAAGAAAAGCTTCATGGCCACAAGAATGTTTCAACGGTTCTAACTGAATATCCACTGATTCCTCTCGTGTGGCCCAATTGAGTTTTGGATACACCTCATTTTTGGTTATATATCCAAAAATGATCTCGTCAAACGGATGAACGGGGTAGATGTCCCACAAACATGGCGATGGGCCCCACCCAGAATCCTTGCGCACGAACTTCCTGCGAAAGGCTTTCGCAGGAAATCCGCGTCCGTGTTGCCCCAACTCACAAATGAAAGCGGTGCTTCCGAAGTTTCTATTGATGGGAGTGAGAGCTGTATCTATTGCACCCCAATATCTTTTTGAAAAATGACCAAAGTACCCATCACACGGACCGAGAAACCTTATACTCTACCTTTGCGTGAAGTTGATACACACGCACAAATAAACTAGACGTACGGCGTTCATATAACTTAAATCAAACCGTCCAAAACGTTGTTCCCCCAGCTATGATTTTCCTTGTAAGGAAGGTTATATCATATGATTTCCTAACTTGTCAATCTGAGGACATTTAGTGAACGGTATAGATGAAAATTAATAAGTAGTTCGTACTCAACGAACAACTATCCATTAATCAGATGTTAAGATAGTCCAATCAATCTTAATTTTGGACAGTTTAATTTTAACTAATATTGCCACGTGTACACTTTTTAAGAATGCCTGAGTATCAACCATAACAAGAGCATCAAAAATAACTCGCCATCATCCTACACACACACGGATTATTAATCAGGCGCAGTGGGAAGAGCACTCCGTATTTCGGGGAAGATCCGGCGCTTGAGTTATTTGATACTCTGGTTGCGTACGACGCTTGATACACAGCACTTAGAAATGGTACATGTGGCATATATTGAGATAAATTAAACCAACTAGACTGGAATTCAATGTATCTAAGTTAACATCTAAAACTAAGGTTCGTTGAACAATACTAACCATTAATTCGTGGACGCTTGTTTATTGAAATTAAGATTTTAGATATTTTTATTTTAAACCGCTCATAAATATCCATCAATCTGATAATAAGATGACCAACGAAAGTAATTTTTGTTACATTACCCAACATCTAAGCTGATATCCATAATTTTGACGGCTGCATTTAAATTTCCTGTATTCCATGTATGCAATTTCCAAGTGCCTGCGTATCATCCATTATGGTCTTCCAGAGTATCAAAATATTCTTTAAAAAAAGAATAAAAACAAAAGGAATAACAGGTGCGGCCCATGAATCACCATCCAGACCACTGGTCGTTCTTGCTTCCCCTGTACGGTACCATGCCTTAAAAAGATCCAGGATTGGACAATCCTAACGCTCCATTTTATGGACTCCAATATAGACGGCTAAGAAGAGAAACACAAAGAGGGTCTGTATTCAACTTAGAAAGTTCGATGGTTGGTGGCAGGGATCTTCAAATCTACAAGATTTTCAGCATTATATCGTAAGATGCAACAGACTTTAAGGTCTGGATTATGTAACCATGGGCCCACAATTCAAAACCACTAGAAAAACACCGTCAAATCCTCCTTCAATTGCTCATTACAACTCTCTCGGCAGTCGGGAGATAGATCCATGCCGTCCATCATGTGCTAATGTCAGTAGAAGGTCCTTTCTGTCCATAGAAGTAACTCTATTTGGACGGATTGATACGAGTTTCATGTGCCACGTGTACAATCTCTTGTACGGTTTCAAGGGGGATGCTGAAACCTTCCTGAGGCCCACACTCATATAACCCTGATCAAAACTTCTAAAATTTCACTAAGGTTTCAACGGTAGGCGTTCAAACCTCACATGTGTGGTCCATTAAAGTTTTAGATCTTCTTATTTGAGCTCATGTTCTAAAATAAGTGGACAAAATAAATAGATCCAAGTGAATATAATACAAACATCATGGTCCGAAAGTTTTTGATTGTCATTTGCCACTATTTCTAGGGTTAGTTGTTATACGGGTAACACCTTAGTGGATGTTACTTTTTTTTTTTTTTTTTTTTTTACACACGCACATCCCCACACACATGTTAGTGGAGTTTCACCACCTACGGGTACTCAGAACCCTTAACCTGGTGTTGAAACTCTTGAGAGTCTACCACCCGAGCTGTTGAAACTCTTGAGAGTCTGCCACCTGAGCAAGAGCAAGGACCCTCTGTGGATGTTACCCTTACCATTGGGACCACCTTGATAATGTGTTGTATATCCACGCTGTCCGCCTATTTCTCTAGCCCATTTTAAGACATGGATCCATATCTCGGGTGGATTACACCATTAAAAGTTTCAAAGTGTATCCAACCTATTGATGATATCAAGAAAATTAGGATCCTTACGCTTGCTCGGGTGGTAGACTCTTAGGAGTTTTAACACCCGGTCAAGGGTTCAAGCATCCATAGGTGGTGAAATTCCACTAGCGTGGGTGTGCGTGTGTTATAAATAAATAAATAAACTAGGATAAAAGGGAAAATACAAAGATCAGCTTCATTCAAAACTTCTATAGCCCAAAAGTTTTAATTGTCATTTTCCACTATTTCTAGGGTTGTAATCCACATGAGATTTGGATCTTCTCAAGGTTTACGATCACGTGCTAAAATAAGATGGATGAGATGGGAAAACATATGGAAGCCGCGGATATACAATAAATACATTAAGGTGGGACCCACATGGTTAGGGTAACAGCTAATCTGCTCCCCACCCCAGTGTTTGCCTCCCATCCATTTGGTTTGCTCATTTTAAAGATAAACCTTAAATAGAAACTGAAGCTCTACCACACCCACCATTGAAACCTCACAAGGCCCACCGTGATATCTAAATGCAACCAACCCATTCATAAGTGGGAACGGATTGGCTATTCTCCCTGACATCAGCCCCGTGGCTGGTGGTCGGTGATCTGTGGGCCTCACCATGATGTATGTATTTTATCCATTCAGTTCATCCATTTTTAAAGATGATTTTAGGGCTTTATCCCAAAAATGAGAGGGATATACATCTCAGGTTGACCACACCACAGGAAAACAATAGTGATTGGATATCCATCATTTAAATCCTACTAAGGCCCACTGTACTGTTTATTTGACATCCAATCTGTTGATTAGTTCGTAAAGACCCAGATGAAGGGAAAAAACAAAGATTAGCTTGATCCAATACTTTCATGGGCCCCAAAATTTTTTTAACGGTTGATGTTGATTTAACACTGTTTCCTATAATGTGATCCACTTGAGATTGGAATATACCTTTTTTTTTTGTGTAATACCATAAAATGACCTAGAAAAATAAATGGACGGCATTGATGAAATACATATATCATGGTGGAGTCCACGGAGCATCGACTGGCTGGTGGCAGGGGAAGTAGCCAATCCGTTTCCTTCATAAGTTGGTTCCCACTAATGAAAGGAAAATACAAATATAACCTGATCGAAAACTCATGTGATCCACTAAAGTTTCAATGGTGGACATTCAATCTCCACCCGTGTGGCCCACTTGGATTTTGAATCTCCATAATCTTTGGGCCAATTTCCTAAAATGAGTGGACGAAGTGGATAAATAGAGTGGACATAACACCACACCCTGGTGGCCCCATCTCGAGGAACCATCACGCTCCGCCAGAGTATCCAATAACAAAACACGCGTAACACACCATTCTCTTGTTCTAATAAAACAAAATAACCTTTTACTTCCCTGTAGTTTGAACTTTGACTCCGTAGCTTAAACATAACT
Source organism: Magnolia officinalis (assembly GCA_021015155.1). Classification (NCBI taxonomy): domain Eukaryota; kingdom Viridiplantae; phylum Streptophyta; class Magnoliopsida; order Magnoliales; family Magnoliaceae; genus Magnolia; species Magnolia officinalis. The sequence continues at coordinate 30,729 of JAJHSJ010001982.1, read as the reverse complement.
CAGGTGATTCGCGCGAGGAGAAATCGAAGAGATGACTAGGCGCGCAAACACAAACCGTCGGTACATGCGTGTGGGAGATCCTTATCATTCCTCACTTATTGCCCACTCGGCATTCCTTGACCAACAAATCAGGTTGGTCCACTCAAATAAGGTCGTCCACGTAAATTAATCTACGGGTACTATTTTACGAACCATCGATTTCCTCAAACAAGTGGGTTCCAGCTGTTGAGTGCACTGGCCTGATTTCTGGCCAGGATACAGACCATACCAGTTCAAAAGCATGGATCTCGGAATAGATGGCCATTAACCACATGACACGTGATCACTGATCTGAAGTGGGCCACACCCTAAAAGCTGCAGACTGCATCTGAAATCATTACAATCCAGCAGCGCGTACAGTCTTCACTGCCTTCCAGCATGTTTCTCTGACCACCATCTCCAAACTTGGCGGGAAGCGTTATGGACGTATTGGCTACCCCCCTCCCACTAGCCCGGTGGCCGTTGGTCGGTCTTTGTGGGCCCCCATTTCATCCATGACGTTCATCCATTTTTACATATCATTTTATGGCTTGATCCCAAAAAATGAGAGGGATATAAATCCAAGATGGACCACACCACAGGAAAACAATAGTGATTGGATATCCACCATTAAAATCCTCCTAAGGCCTACTCTACTGTTTATTTGACATCCAATATTTTGATTAGGTCATACAGAGAAAAAACAAAGATCAGCTTGATCCAAAACTTTTATGGTACCCAAAATTTTTTAATGTCAAGGTTCATTCAACATGGTTTCTGTAATGTAGTCGACTTGAGATTGGGATATGCCTCATATTTTTTTTTGGTCTAATACCCTAAAATGATCTAAGAAAACAGATGAACGGCATGGATGAAACACATACATCATGGTGGGCACACAGAGCACCGACCACCGGCCATTGGCTAGGCAGGGGGAGTAGCCTATCCGTTTGCTCCAACCTGTGCAATGACAAAGGTGGGGTCCAGTACTTGGACGGTAATCTAAGACTCGCACGTGCCGCATGTACAAAGATGGACAGACCACCTCATGATTATAAACATTCGTACTCAAGCCGAATACGCTACTTACAAAGTCACCTTACATCGCCCAGTGGGTCCCACTAATTTAATAAAAGAATACAAAGTCCTGTAACATCCCCTATTAGCGTAAAAAGACCAAAATACCCCGAAAAATAAAGAAAATCAAACTGCAATTTCCTTCATTTTTAGGGGCATTTACGTCCATCACAAAATATCTTCCTTTCCTGGCAATGGAAACCTGGCCGTCCAGAAAACGAGTCGGTCCATCTGATGAACGAACCAAGATCTCCGCTCCAGGTGGGCCCCCCAAACTACACAACCTTACTACAGTCAGCCTTCCCAAACCCCACCTTCCGATTCAAGACATCAAACTCCACCCACATGTTCTGCTGATGGAAATTCCCGATGATGTTACTCTCGACTCCCAGCATCTGCGAACTCCCCACGCTCAGGCACGTGACCCCACCTCCGACTGGGACCCACATCTGCTCCTTTCCTACCACAATCTCCACCCCACGTTCCATCTCAAAAACCATCTCCCAACCAACCGTTCGATCACCGCCACGTTGCCATCCACACACACATCCAGCGCCCCTGCATAAGCGTACCCGCTCTTAAGCCTGGTGGGTCCCACCAACCTCACCACCTCCTGTTTAACCTTATTGTACGCTTCCTCCACCAAGAACGTGAACTCCGTGCCGGAATCCACCATCGTCTGACCCGCCCCGCCGGAATCCGGACGGAAAACCGCCCGGGAGATGTTCAACCTCCTGCCGGCGATCCGTATCCCTTCCATCCCGACCGTATAAGCCGACTTATCGAGATACGGAAGGTTGTCGGTGCCCGCACCGAACCGCATCAGGTCCACGTACTTGAACCCGCCCGAGTACGGGTTGTCGCCGATCATGAAACTTCCCACCGGCGGCGATCTCTGGGTCAGATTCCGGCGGCTCGGGACGCAGTACGAGAACTTGTGGATCTTCGCCTGGGAGGTGAAGGAGAGCCGGCCGAGGTTCATTCCCAAAATGCCCTCGGCGGAGCTGGCGTCACGGCTGCAGCCGAGGATGATGGGAGGGGTAGATTGGTAATTTGTGAGGGAGATTTTTTCTTTGACGAGATTGCCCTCGGCAAGGGTGCCGTCTGCGTAGAAGTAGGAGTAGTGGCAGAGACGGTTGGAATCGCAAGAGGTGGGAATGGAAAAATCGGGAATTCGAGGCTTGCAGAGAGGGGTGTTGCAGGGAAGGAGAGAGAAGGTGGAAGAGAGAGAGGGATCGAAGGAGGGCGTTTTGGGAAGTCTTTTGGGCTTGCATTGGATCCAGGAGAGCTGGCTGCCGGTGTCTAAGACCATAGGCTGGGATTGAGGAGGAGTGCCGATGGGGAGTGAGAGGACGAGCGCCATGGTGTATTTGAAGCGGGATATGGCGGGGATTTTGGAATTTGGAGATGGGTTTTGGGGGATTTTGGAAATTGGAGATGGGTTTCTGGGGATTTGGGTTTTTGGGGTGTTGGAAGAGAGGGATGCGATGAGTGGAGATGGTGAGAGAGGGATGGAAAAGAGAGGGAAGGAGAGATGGGTTTTGCTGGGGCTAGGAGAAGAGAGAGAGGGGAGAGAGAGAAGAGAAAGAGAGAGGAAGAGAAGGAGAGAAGCCATGAGGGAGAAAGAGGGAGGGGTGTGAGAAGCGGGGCGAAGGGACTTGCAGGGACTTGGTGGGGGTTTTATACGGGTTTGAAATTGAATAGACCGGTCTGTTTTGATTACAGCGCCAGTTTTACGTAGCGAATAAAAAACACCTAAGCTCTGTGGGGCCCATCAGTTGTATATGTGAAATCCGACCCATCCATGACAGTGGATTAGGTGAGACCCCGGCCTCACCGGACGCGGAGATGCTATGTGGGGCCCACCTTGGTGTTTGTTAGAAATCCATGCCGTCCATCCGTTTCGAGAGATCATTTTAATACATGCAACTAAAAATGAGGTGAATCCAAAATTTAATCGGCCACACGAGAGGGAAAACCGGAAGAAGAGTTTTCTACCGTTGAAACCTTTATGGGATCTAACTTGATGTTGATATGCCATCCAAACTGGTTACAAGGTCATTCCCATTGGGATGAAGTAAAATCTTAGCCTGATACGAAGTTTCGTGGCCATAGGATTGTTTTAAACGGTGGTAACTGAATCCCGACTTTTACTCTCGTACGGCTCACTTGAGTTTTGAACCCACCTCAGTTTTAGTCGCACGTCCTAAAATATCTCTCAGAACGGATGGACGGTGTGGATTTCTCACAAATATCACGGTGGGCCCCACCTAGCATCCCAGCGCAACGCGGTAACTGCCTACGAAAGCTTTCCAGGAAATCTGCGTACGGCCTCACCCAAGACGGTGCCGCCCTTACCGTGGGGCTCATTTCGATGTATATATTATGTATCCACGCCGTCCATTCGTTTTTCCAGTCCATTTTAAGATATTATGCGAAAAATGAAGAATGTCCAATTATCAAGTGGACCATACCATTAGAAACAGTGGTAATTAACTGTCTTACCGTTAAAAATTTATTAGGGCATACCTTAATGTTTCTGTAATGTTTATTTACCATCCAATCAGTTGATAAGATCACATAAGCCTGGAAGAAGGGAAATGGAAAATATCAGCTTGATCTAAAACTTTTGTGGCCCATTAATGGTCAATCACCATTGATTCTTATGGTACGGTCCACTTGATAATTGGATCGGCTTCAAGTTAAAAATATCTTCCTAAAATCATCCGGAAAAACGGTTGGACAGCATGGATGAATAATACATACATCAAGGCAGGCCCCACACCAATCCTAATGTAAGGGCTGCACTGTCTTTGGTGAGGCTGGTCTCACCTAATCCACCCTCCCCATCCATCATGTTATATTTTAGAAATTGGAGAAATATACCAGTCGGATTTATAACTCAGGTGGACCACACTACATGGGAAAATGGAAAAATTAATGCCATCCATAGGTTTTCGTGTGGAGCCATTCATTAAACCAGTAAATGAGGGAGTGGGGATTGGTACTACCCTAATCATAATGTAGCCAGAGATGGCCGGTCCTGTTACGGCTTTTGTGGGATCAGGTGATGTATCTTACTATGGATTATCAGAGATGGCCGGTCCTGTTATGGTCCACTTGATAATTGGATTTGCTTCAAGTTTAAAATATCTACCTAAAATCATCCAGAAAAACGGATGGACAGCATGGATGGATAATACATACGTCAAGGTGGGCCCACACCAATCCCAGGGTATGGGCCGCACTGTCTTGGGTGAGACTGGTCTCACCTAATCCACCCTCCCCATCCATCATGTTATATTTTAGAAATTGGAGAAATATGTCAGTTGGATTTATAACTTAGGTGGACCACACCACATGGAAAAATGGAAAAATTAATGCCATCCATAGGTTTTCGTGTGGAGCCATTCATTAAACCAGTAAATGAGGGGGTGGGGATTGGTACTACCCTAAATCATAATGTAGCCAGAGATGACCGGTCCTGTTAGGGCTTTCGAGGGGTCAGGTGGTGTATACATGTTTTATTTACTCCATTCATTCATTAAAAGAAAAAGAAAAAAAAAAAATCATTTTAGATAATTAGCCCAAAAATAAAACATATTAAATGATCCGGTGAACCACACTACGGAAACGGTGGGGATTGAAAGCTTCGGAATAAAAACCTCTTATGAGCTACAGAAGTTTCGGATCAAGGTTATATTTATATTTTCACTTCATCCAAATCCACCTGACCTTATAAAAGTTGGATGGAGTGTAAGTGCCATGATGGGCCCCTTTGAAGGTTTCGATGGTAGGGTCATTGTCACCATTGCTTCCTATGATGTGGTCCACCTGAGCCTTCTATCTACCTCCTTTTTTAGCTTATTTTAGAGAATGATCTTTCAAAATGGATAGATAGACAGGATAAAATACATATATCATGGTGGGTGGGTCCAGAGACCTCCTAATAGGATTGTCCAGCTCTAGCTAGGTCCCAGTGGGAGTAGTATCCAAACCGTGCCCTAAATCAGTAAAGCTGGGCATCGGCTAGAGTCAGACCGAGTTAGGGCTGACCGGACTCAATCCGATTTTGAAATAGCCCTGACTCTAACTCAATTGGATACCGAGTCCAGCATGCCTGAACTAATCCAAATCCAGGTCTAGCCTGGACTAATTCGGACCAAGTCTGACCTGGCAAAAAGTACCGAGTAAGTATATAACAAGGTGGCCCCACAGAGGTAGGGTGTAGGCGATTTGGGTCTTGTTACAGTGGAACCGGGATAATACACAGCACCTGTTCTACTGAGCGCGTAAAACATCCAACTGCTGTGAGGCCCACCATGTGAAATCCAATATATCAGCCCTTAAAACATGGTGTGGCCCACTTGAGTCTGTTATCACGTTATTTTTCGTAACTTCGATTCATTCTTGTGAATCACACTTGATGAAACCTAAAACCTATGGTGGCCCAAAAACAAGGAAAGGGAAACGGATTGGCTACTCCTGACACCAGCCCCGGGGCTGATGGTCGGTGCTCTGTGGGTCCCACAAGGATGTATGTTTTTCATCCATTTCGTTCATCCATTTTTACAGATAATTTTATGGCTTGGTCCTAAAAACTATAGGTATATAAATCTCAGGTGGACCACACCACATGAAAACATAGTGGTTGGATATCTATCATTAAAATCCTCCTAAGGCCCACCGTACTGTTTATTTAACATCTAATATGTTGATTAGGTCATACAGGCCCAGATGAAGGAAAAAAACAAAATCATCTTGATCCGAAACTTTTATAGCCACATAATGTTTTTAATGGTCTACGCTCATTCAACACTTTTTCACGTAATGTGGTCACTTAAGATTGGGATATAATCATTCTTTGTCTCATACTGTCAAATGTTCCGTAAAAATAGATGGACGGCATGAATGAAACACATACAACATCGTGGTTCCCACGGAGCACGGACCACCAGCCATTGGCTGGTGTCAGGGGAGTAGCCAATCCGCGTCCCAAGGAAAGCACCTGATGTACGGATGTGATTGTTTGTTGCTGTACATGCTGCGTAAAACCGGCGTTGATGGGGATTCGGGTCCGTTTTGGCGGGGGAGAATTGTTAAAAGCAACTCGCGAGAGTGGATTTCGATGCCCATTTCCTCACACGTGTTAGTTTGGCACGTGCTTCTACTCTGGTGTGGGCCGTCTTACTTAATTGGAGTATTTCACTATGGTCTTGCCACGTGGATGGCCTGATTGGATGGACGGACGATTTGGGTTGGAGTATCCATGAAAATGGGTGGACATTTACTCCCTAGCTTTCCAGCCGTTCGCTTGTATTTTAAGAACATCTACAACACATAACCGCAGAAGTGAAATCTACTTGCGTAATTCAGACCGTTGATCTGTTGTGGCCATTGTAGATGGTCTATGCCTAAAACGTCTTCTCGATAATACAATCTTAACCTTTCGATTTGGTGGGGTAGAAGGAATATTGATGCTGGCATAATCTGTTGAGGCATATTAGATCGTGTGAAGGAAAAAATGATCCGTTGATCCGATTCTTGAAAGCAACGGTATCCCAGTAATCGTACAAACGTGTGGTCTATGCTTTGGTAGCGGATTACGTGCGGCCCCGGACTCACCCAATACTGTGGCCCACCTTGATGTATATGCAGTATATCCACGCTGTCCATCCATTTTGACAGCTTATTTTAGAGTAGGAGAAAAAAAAATGTAGCGGATCCAAATCTCAGGTGGACCATACTACAGGAAAGAGTGGTGATTGAATGCTACCATTAAAAACATTCAAGGGCCCAACATAGTGTTTATTTTCCCTCCAACCTGTTAATAAAGTTGGATACACTTGGATAGAGCTGTACAGGAGTCGAATTGAGTTGAGCTTGGCATAGGTCAATCCGGCTCAGCTACTAGCTGACCCAGCTCGGCCTTGGCTCCGATTTATTTTTATTTTTTTTATTTTTTTATTTTTATTTTTTGAACTTGGCTCCAACCTGTCCTCCTCCAGCCTTATTGGCCCAGCTTGGCTCAATTTAGTCAACAACTTAAGCCAGTTCAAGTTAAGATTAAGTCTGGCTTACACTTTCTCAAACACATGAAGCTTACCTTCAATTTCTCTTGGTAGGTAAAATAATAGTAGAAATTAATGGATATTTCACCAAACGTAGGCAACATCAAAATTAAGATATAAGGGTATTTGTTTTATATTTATACCTCTCTCAACTACTAATCAATACTTGGTTGAGTCATTTCATCAAACACTTGGTGGGTAATTATTAATACCCAAATAATTGAGTCAACAAACTAATTTGATTCGAGTTCAATTTGAATTGGGATTCATTTCAAGTTGATTTGGGCTTGGACGAGCTTGGACTCAGCTTGAAATGTTTCGATCTCCATGAAAAAACTGAAACTCAATTTTAAATCGAGTTGAATCAAACTTTTAAAAGACAAGTTGAGTAAGTTAACCGAGCTTACTCGGATCGTGTACATCTCTAGACCGGGATAAAGGAAAAACACAAATATTAGCTTCATTTGTGTGGTCCACCAAAAAGAGTTCGGTATCATTTTGGTATCATTTCTTAAATGAGCTTTGGATCTGCTTCATTTTTGGTATCATTTCTTAAATGAGCTTGCAAGGCGGATGGACGGCGTGGATATCCTACGCATGCATCAAGGTTGCCCCCACGGTCAGGGCCACACCGTGTTGGGTGCGGCCGGTGCTGCACCTAATCCTCTCCTCTTGTTTCTATTCAGATGTGTCAAAGAGGCACACGCTTGTGAGATCAAGACGGTCGATAGGTGAATCCCATGGTGGATATGAAGGGGAATTTTTGGAAAATCTGGACCGTTGGAATCTTTGACGGATGATAATCAAAATACTAGAACGAGGGGATGTTTAATGGATTTATCATTTGTAGCCTTCAAACGGACGGCTGAAGTGTGTGCTTGTCAAATCAAGTGGAAATTAGTCACTTCATGGAACTCCTTTTCAGTTCATTAGACAGTTATCAGTCGCCCGTTTTTCGTGGACAATGGTCGTCCCCGATGGGGCCCACACCGTGGACGGGTAGAGTCACTTAAAACTTCTTGACTAGATAGGCTCAGGAAAAAACTACACGTGGCGCATATATGGTATACCCACATAATACCCTATAGCCTACTGAGGAAACTGATCTGCGTGGCCCACCACGAAGTCTGTCTTATCCACACCGTCCATCTATTTTAACATATCATTTTAAAACATGGCCCAAAATTGAAACATATCCAAAGCTCATGTGAAACTCCACGGATGTTTTGGATCGAGCTGAAATTGTGTGGTCCTTGGAAGGTTTCAAGAGTGGAAGTTGTTATCATAAGATTTTCTGTGGTGTGGTCTACTTGAATTTTAGATATGCTTTAATTTTTATTTCATCCGATAAAATGAGCCTGTAAAAGGAATGAGCAGCGTGGATTCCACACATGCATCACGCTGGGTCCCACATAGTTTACTACCCTGATGAGTTTATCGGCGGGAAACGGATAGGCTACTCCCCCTGCCACCATACAGGTGGCTGATGGTCGGTGATCTGTGGCCCCATTATGATGTATGTGTTTCATCCATTATGTTCATCCATTTTAACAGATCATTTTAGAGCTTGATCCCAAAACTCATTATTGATCTTATATCATAAAATGATCTAGAAAAATATATAAATGGCATGGATAAAACAAACACATCATGGTAGTAGGGCCCACAATTCACCGACCATCAGCCATTGGCTGGTGGCAGGGGTAGCCATTCCGCGTCCACCTCCTTACTACGTTGTCACATCCGCGGGAGGATAATTTTTAGTATAGACGCTACCTTCTATTCACTTTTTTTTAGGACCGAATAAAACTTACTTTACTAATCTAAACTCTTACTCATACGGTTTTTTTTTTTGTGAGAATTAAAAGTATTTTCGTCCAAAACTCTCTTTTCGTACCTAAAAAATATATTTTTATAACATAAGTTTTCAGTCTTTCATGAAAAATAACACATCAAAGGTAAGCGTCTGCTGTGATAATTTTTTCTTCGTGGGCCACTTTTTTTACAACGTACATACACCCACACACACGCCGTAGTGGGATTTGGATTTCACTATTAGTGGGCGCACTTTAAATGGCCATGAAACTAAAACTTCCACTGAAGACATAATCCTCAATGCATGTTAGGTGGAATATAATGGACGGCTGATTTAGTAAATAGTCAACGGTCTAAATTCAAGAGACAAATGCATGCCACGCGTACAAATTTTTTTGGTGCATGAGCATGAGTCATAACTACTCTGCCACAATATTAAATAACACCTCTGTATTAGTCACGGACAGAAAAAATTTGTATGCTAAGTCAACATTAAAATTTCTGTTTTTAGGAAATCCGATCCATGGAAAATGGGTGGACCACTAGATTATGATCACATGAGGTGAAAATACGAGCAACCTTATCATCAGGTGAGCCAATTTCATTCATAAATTCAGATCGTCCACCCTACATTGATTTCAATCGTATTAACCCACCTTGGTAAATCAACTGTCCTTATTTTGATTTAGGGTAATATTTAAGATGGTACCCACCATTTACACGGTTCGGATGTTATATGGGATCTCTGAATCAGCCCAACATGAAAAACGTTGTATGCTAAGTTACATACAATGTAGTTGTATGTGGTAATTCGAAAACGCGTTGCTCTGGAAATTTGGAACATGCCGACACCATGTGGAAGAATTTGTATGGTCGTCATGTGTTACAACGTTAAATTTTCCTTATGCACCAGTCTAAGCAAGTGAGCCCTAAGTTTAGGTGATCCAGACCGTTGATCTGATAGATCTCAAATTAGATAAAGGGTTTGGAGGCATATCCCATCTGAGGTGTCCCACCAAATTAAATTTCTCGATCCTCAAACGACAGCCACACTCATGGGGATTGAGTGCGTCAGGATATTAGGACTCAATTCAATGCTCCGTGGGCCCCACCATGATGTATGTGTTTCATCCATTCCGTCCATCTATTTAAACAGATCATTTTACCATATGAGAACAAAAGTGAGTTATATCCCAATGTTAAATGGACCACATTACAGGAAACAGTGTTGAATGAGCTTGGACCATTAAAAAGAATTTAGGGCCATAAAAGTTTTGGATCAAGTTGATTATTGTTTTTCTCTTCATCTGGGGATGTATGACCTAATAAACCTATTGGATGTCAAATAAACACTACAGATGGCCTTAGGAGGATTTTAATGATGGATGTCCCATCACTATTGTTTTCATGTGGTGTGGTCCACATGAGATTTATATACTTCTAGTTTTTGGGTTCAAGACATAAAATGATTTGTAAAAATGGATGAACGGAAAGGATGAAACACGTACATCATGGTAGGGCCCACAGAGCACCGACCATCAGCCACGGGGCTGGTGTCAGGGGGAGTAGCCAATCCGTTCCCGTTTGGACCGGAATCCTCCGCGATACCTACCGAAGCTCTGTGTGGTCCACCATGTTTAATATGTAAAATCCACTCCGTCCATCATGTTCCTTACTCGACTCTAGGTAAAGTTAGAGAAAGATCACCGATATCATAACTCAGATGGGCCACCCCACAGGAGATGGGATTCAGACCATCGGTTTTCGTGTGAAGCCACCATGATTTGTATCTTTCATCAAACCCGTTAATCTGGCGTAGCTCATATCGATGAAGTGATTTGGACGTGGATTAGGTGGTGTGGTGATGTGTTGGGCGATGTAGGGCCACTGTGATGCACGTTTTCAATATCCACGCCGTCCATCCGTTTTGCTAGCTTATTTGAGCGCATAGACGAAAATTGAAGCAGAAAACGCTCAAATGACTACACCAATGGAAACAGACAATTCCATCCACCGTTGAAACCTTCCTAAGGCCCATCTATGTTTATTTGCCATCAACCTCTTGACACGGTCATACAGTCCTGGATGGAGTGAAAACACACATCTCCTTCATTTTTTGGTTCATCCCCCTAAAATGAACTGGTAAAACAGATATACAGTGTGGATGTAAAACAAATACATCAACGTGGTCCACCACATGACACTACCACCACTGAGGGTGGTGTTAGCAACACCACCTGATCCGGAAACGGATTGGCTACTCCTGCCACCAGCCAATGGCTGATGGTCGGTGCTTTGTGGGCCCCACCATGAAGTAATTGTTTCATCCATTCCGTCCATCTATTTTCTAGATCATTTTAAGGTATGAGACCTAAAAATGAGATCTATCCCAATCTGAAGTGGACCACATTACAGGAAGCAGTGTTGAATGAACGTTGACCATTAAAAACTTTTTGGCGCCCATGAAAGTTTTGGATCAAGCTGATCTTTGTTTTATTCCTTTCATCTAGGTCTGTATGACCTAATCAACAGATTGGATGTAAAATAAACAGTACAGTGGGCCTCAGGAGGATTTAATGATGAATAATCCAATCACTATTGTTTTCCACTAATTTTTGGGATCAAGCCCTAAAATGATCTGTAAAAATGGATGAACGGCACGGATGAAATACATACATCATGGTGGGGCCCACACAGCACCGACCATCAGCCACTGGGCTAGTGGCCGGGGGAGTAGCCAATCCGTTTCCACCTGATCCGCGTCGAAGTGATTTAACAAATATCAGCAAGATCGAAAACTCATTTAGGCCCACCGTGTGGACTTACGGTTTTAGGAGCAATTAAAATTGTTCCCATTAGGTGGCCCATTGGAGTTTTTAATCAGGTTGGTTGTTTCTCACCCAATGGACGGCGTGGATTTACATATAAATATACGGTGTACCCCACAGAGCTGGGTCTGCTCTACTTGCTTACAGGTGCAATAGACGATTCTATTCCCTCAGGTTTTCGAGAGAGGCCTGAATTCGCAAGGACAGACAGATGAGGTGGCAGACAGACGAGGTGACTCATGCCTATTTGTCCACGTGCCATACGTGTGGAGGTCTTGGGCCATTCATCATGCCACGTACCCTATGAACATTGGCCCAAAATGTAACGTTCTGGATTTTCACCGATTTGGATTTCCAAAAATTCTTGATTTATTAATTTATTTATTTTATATATAATTAACTTATATTATCACTTACTGATCATTAACACTCAATGTTAGTTTATATACGGGTGGTACCAGTAAAGAATCGTACAAATCTGATTAATCAATCATAAGAAGTCAATAAATCCGGCCGATCACTTAAACACCCGAGTTTAGCCACATGATTTGCTCAACAAAGTCTAAATCTAGCCGATCTATCGTTAATTAGTCAAGACATTACAACTAATAAAGACCTACTAAAATTCGAGATAACTAGTAGTCAGATCTTAATTAACAAATCAAACTGACCCCGTATCCTTTTAGCCTAAGAACCGACAGTTTATGGTGATTATAATTGAATCGTTATTTTCGCTAGTTACAAATAGGCTACACTATGAACTTAGCTAATCCAAACCCTTATGATTGTGCACAAAAAATCTCGCTGCTCAATTCATTCTAGAAATGCCTTGATTATCCAAACAAACTCTACACCACTTGTTAGTAGGCCACTAAACTCGATGCTATAGAAATATGTTCGTCTTAGTAGGCTTAACGTCCATCGTGAGACATCGAGTTGAGATCACGTCTCGAATCATTCAACTTGGACTCACAAGTCGAATGCTTGGGGTGTGTGAATACCTTATATGAAAATATGAAACTTAAGTGAAATAAGTCCATTTGCTCTTTCACAAAGTTGTAACTTTCGGACCGTCAATTCACGACCAAAGTTGGCGTACCAAATAAAGATATTTTCCAAACATATCTGTATATCCGCGCCTCGATTGACTATTGGTGACCGTTGAATAGACTTTTAATCATATCCGTCGATCGGCGTATCTAAATGACGGGCCGATCATATCCATACATTGATCATTATTGTGGCTAGCTATCATACAGTGTATATCAACCCCTACACTCCGTAGTAGGCCTCGAATGTTAAAAACAACCTCCTCAAGGGTTATAACACTACCAGAAAAATGGGCAAAGGCTACGGACTAAATCCGTAGCCATAGACCTATGGCTACGGATTTAGTCCGTAGCACTACCGTAGTCGTAGGTGCCATAACAATAGGTCTGGAACCTATAGCTACGGATTTAATCCGTAGCTATAGGTCAAAATGGCCACGGATTTTATCCGTAGCAATTATGTCCGTAGCTATAGGTCGCAACAGCTACGGATTTAATCACCACCGCTACGTATTAATCCGTAGCTATATCTGGCAACCGCTACGGATCTAAGCCGTAGCAATTATATCCGTAGCTGTAGGTTACCACAGCTACGGACACTACCAGAAAAATGGACAAAGGCTACGGATTAAATCCGTAGCCATAGATATATGGCTACGGATCTAGTCCGTAGCATTAGCGTAGTCGTAGGCCCCGAAACAATAGGTTTGGAACCTATAGCTACGAATTTAATCCGTAGCTATATGTGCCAACAGCTACGGATATGATCCGTAGCAATAACTACCAGAAACTGGCAAAGGCTACAGACCAAATCTGTACCAGAGATCTATAGCTACGGTTTTAGTCCGTAGCACTTTCGTACTCATTGGCGCGATGCAACCTATGGCTACAGATTTATCCGTAGCTATATATTCCAATAGCTACGGTTATAATCCGTAGCAAAATATTAATAGTTCTAACCAATATGCCAAATTTCACCTGTCAGATTAGTGGCTACGGTCAGTATCTGTAGCTATTTTGGACATTAAAAATTTATATTATCATTTGTTCATTCAATTACCACCTGTACAATCATTCATTCATTCAATACAATCCTTTATTCAATCAATTACATTACAATCCTTCATTCAATCAATTACAATTACAATCAATTACAATCCAATTCATTCAATCAATTACAATTACAATTACAATTACAATAATACTGAAAATACAAGTCTTTGGCTTCATTAGAGAATTAATGTGCTTGCACTTCAGCATGAAATTTCAACAGCTTCGTATATTCCATCATCCTACAAACAGTCATGTCACTCATAAATTAGAATACCCATTGGAGAAAAGAAAGACAAAGTGAAAGAAGTGCATCATGTATAACTATTTTTTCTTAATAAATTAAAAAAAAAACTTAAAGAGGAATGAAATTAACACAAAAGAAATGGTCTCACCATATGATTATAGTTTAGGTTTAGGTTAAGGTTTAGGTTTAGGTTTAGGTTAAGGTTTAGGTTTAGGTTATAGGTTTTGGGATTTGAGAATGAGTTTGGGTTTAGGTTATAGGTTTTGGTTATAGGTTTTGGGATTTGAGAATGGGCTCGGTTTTAGGTTATAAGTTTTAGTTTAGGTTAGGTTTTGGTTAAAGTTTAGGTTTTTATTTGAGAATGGTTCGGGTTTAGGTTAGGTTTTGGTTTTGGTTTAGGTTATAGGTTTTGGTTTGGGAATTGAGAATGGGTTTCGGGTTTAGGTTATAGGTTTTGGTTTTGGTTTAGGTTATAGGTTTTGGTTTAGGTTTAGGTTTAGGTTAAGGTTAAGGTTTAGGTTATAGGTTTTGGTTTTAGGTTAAGGTTTAGGTTTTTGGATTTGAATGGGTTTGGGTTTAGGTTATAGGTTTTGGTTTTGGTTATAGGTTTTGGTTAAAGTTTAGGTTTTTGATTTGAGAATGGGTTCGGGTTTAGGTTATAGGTTTTGGTTTTGGTTTAGGTTATAGGTCTTGGTTAAGGTTTAGGTTTTTGGATTTGAGAATGGTTTCACGTTTAAGTTATAGGTTTTGGCTTTGGTTTAGGTTTATAGGTTATGGGATTTGAGAATGGGTTCGGGTTTAGGTTATAGTCTTTGGTTTAGGTTATAGGTTTTTGTTTAGGTTTAGGTTAAGGTTTAGGTTTAGGTTATAGGTTTTCGGATTTGAGAATGGGTTCGAGTTTAGGTATAGGTTTTGGTTTTGTTTAGGTTATAGGTTTTGAGATTTGAGAATGGGTCGGTTTAGGTTATAGGTTATGGTTTTGGTTTAGGCTGAGGTTTAGGTTTTTTGGGATTTGAGAATGGGTTCAGGATTAGGTTATAGGTTTGGTTAAGGTTTAGGTTATAGGTTTTGGTTAAGGTTTAGGTTTTTGGATTTGATAATGGTTCGGGTTTAGGTTATAGGTTTTGGTTTAGGTTAAGGTTTAGGTTTTTGGATTTGAGAATGGGTTCGGGTTTAGGTTTTGATTTAGGTTTAGGTTATAGGTTTGGTTTAGGGATTTGAGTTTAGGTATAGGTTTTGGTTTAAGTTAAGGTTTAGGTTTTTGGATTTAAGTATGGGTTCGGGTTTATGTTATAGGTTTTGGTTTTGGTTTTGGTTTAGGTTATAGGTTTTGGGATTTGAGAATGGGCTCGGTTTAAGTTACAGGTTTTGGTTAAGGTTTAGGTTAAGGTTTAGGTTTAGGTTTAGGTTATAGGTTTTTTTGGATTTGAGAATAGGTTCGGGATTAGGTTATAAGTTTTGGTTTTGGTTTAGGTTATAGGTTTGGTATTTGAGAATGGATTCGGGTTTTAGGTTATAGGTTTGGTTTTGGTTTAGGTTATAGGTTTTGGTTAAGGTTTAGATTTAGGTTATAGGTTTTGGGATTTGAGAATGGTTCGGGTTTAGGTTATACGTTTTGGTTTTGGTTTAGGTTATAAGTTTTGGTTTAGGTTTAGGTATAGGTTTTTGGATTTGAGAATGGGTTATAGTTTAGGTTTAGGAATCGGGTTCATGTTCGGGATTGGGTTTAAGTCTTGGTTTTCAAGTTTAGGTTTAGGGTTTAGGGTTAATTAGGTTATAGGTTTTGGTTTTGGTTTAGGTTATAGGTTTTGATTTAGGTTTAGGTTAAGGTTTAGGTTATAGGTTTTTGGTTTAGGTTAAGGTTTAGTTTTTCGATTTGAGAATGGGTTCGGGTTTAGGTTTTGATTTAGGTTAAGGTTTAGGTTTTGGGTTTTAGGTTATAGGTTTTGGTTTAGGGATTTGAGTTTAGGTTATAGGTTTTGGTTTAGGGATTTGAGTTTAGGTTTAGTTTTGGTTTTGGGAATTGAGAATGGGTTCGGGTTTAGGTTATAGGTTTTGGTTTAGGTTAAGGTCTAGGTTTTTGGATTTGAGAATGGGTTCGGGTTTAGGTTTTGATTTAGGTAAGGTTTAGGTTTTCGAGTTTAGGTTAGGTTTTGGTTTAGGGATTTGAGTTTAGGTTATAGGTTTTGGTTTAGGGATTTGAGTTTAGGGTATAGGTTTTGATTTAGGTTATTAAGGTTTAAGTTTTGGATTTAAGAATGGGTTCGGGTTTAGTTTATAGGTTTTGGTTTTAGTTTTTTGTTTAGGTTATAGGTTTTGGTTTAGTTATAGGTTATAGGTTTTGAGATTTGAGAATGGGTTCGGATTTAGGCTATAAGTTTTGTTTTGGTGTAGGTTATAGGTTTTTGGGATTTGAGAATGGGCTCGGGTTTAGGTTACAGGTTTTGGGTTAAGGTTTAGGTTTAAGTTTTAGGTTATAGGTTTTTTTGGGATTTAAATGGGTTATGGTTTAGGTTTAGGAATCGGGTTCATGTTCGGGATTGCGTTTAAGTCTTGGTTTTCAAGTTTAGGTTTAGGTTTAGGTTAGAGAGTTGAGATTAGGATTAGGTGTAGGTTTAGCTCTAGGGAATTGAGTTTAGGTTATAGGTTTAGGGAAAGGTTAGGTTTAGTTATAGGTTTTGGGATTTGGAATAGTTTTACGTTATAAGTATAGGTTTAGGTTAGGTTATAGGTTTTGGTTTGGTTTAGGTTATAGGTTAGGGATTTGAGAATGGGTTCGGGTTTAGAGATTTGAGTTTAGGTTATAGGTTAAGGTTTAGGGATTTGAGTTTAGGTTATAGGTTTTGGTTTAGGTTATGTTTTTTTGGTTTAGGTTAAGGTTTAGGTTATTGGATTTGAGAATGGGTCGGGTTTAGGTTATAGGTTTTTTGTTTTGATTTTGGTTTAGGTTATAGGTTTGGTTTAGGTTATAGGTTATAGGTTTTGGGATTTGAGAATGGGTTCGGGTTAGGCTATAGTTTTGGTTTTGGTTTAGGTTATAGGTTTTGGGATTTGAGAATGGGCTGCGGGTTTAGGTTACAGGTTTTGGTTTAAGGTTTAGGTTAAGATTTAGGTTAAGGTTTAGGTTTAGGTTTAGGTTATAGGTTTTTTGGGATTTGAGAATGGGTTATGGTTTAGGTTTAGGAATCGGGTTCGTTCGGGATTGCGGTTTAAGCGTTTTTTCTAGTTTTTCAAGTTTAGGTTTAAGTTTAGGGTTACTTAGGTTATAGGTTTTGGTTTGGGTTAGGTTTATAGGTTTTGATTTAGGTTTAGGTTAAGGTTTAGGTTATAGGTTTTGGTTTAGGTTAAGGTTTAGGTTTTTCGATTTGAGAATGGGTTCGGGTTTAGGTTTTGATTTAGGTTAAGGTTTAGGTTTTGGGTTTTAGGTTATAGGTTTTGGTTTAGGGATTTGAGTTTAGGTTTTAGGTTTTGGTTTAGGATTTGAGTTTAGGTTATAGTTTTGGTTTTGGGAATTGAGAATGGGTTCGGGTTTAGTTATAGGTTTTGGTTTTAGGTTAAGGTCTAGGTTTTTGGATTTGAGAATGGGTTCGGGTTTAGGTTTTGATTTAGGTTAAGGTTTAGGTTTTCGAGTTTAGGTTATAGGTTTTGGTTAGGGATTTGAGTTTAGGTTATAGGTTTTGGTTTAGGGATTTGAGTTTAGGTTATAGGTTTTGGTTTAGGGATTTGAGTTTAGGGTATAGGTTTTGATTTAGGTTAAGTGTTTAGGTTTTTGGATTTAAGAATGGGTTCGGGTTTAGGTTATAGGTTTTTGGTTTTAGTTTTGGTTTAGGTTATAGGTTTTGGTTTTAGTTTATTAGGTTATAGGTTTTGAGATTTGAGAATGGGTTCGGGTTTAGGCTATAAGTTTTGGTTTTGGTTTAGGTTATAGGTTTTGGGATTTGAGAATGGGCTCGGGTTTAGGTTACAGGTTTTGGTTAAGGTTAGTTTAGTTAAGTTTTAGGTTTTAAGTTTAGGTTATAGGTTTTTTGGGATTTAAGAATGGGTTATGGTTTAGGTTTAGGAATCGGGTTCATGTTCGGGATTTTTTTTAAGTCTTGGTTTTCAAGTTTAGGTTTAGGTTTAGGTTAGAGAGTTGAGATTAGGATTAGGTGTAGGTTTAACTCTAGGGAATTGAGTTTAGGTTATAGGTTTGGGAAAGGTTAGGTTTTAGGTTATAGGTTTTTGGGATTTGGGAATAGTTTTAGGTTATAAGTATAGGTTTTAGGTTAGGTTATAGGTTTTGGCTTTGGTGTTAGGTTATAGGGGATTTTTGAGAATGGGTTCGGGTTTAGGGATTTGAGTTTAGGTTATAGGTTAAGGTTTTAGGGATTTGAGTTTAGGTTATAGGTTTTGGGTTAGGTTATTGGTTTTGGTTTAGTTTAAGTTTAGGTTCTTGGATTTGAGAATGGGTTCGGGTTTAGGTTATAGTTTTTGGTTAAGGTTTAGATTTTTGGATTTGAGAATGTGTTTCGGGTAGAGGTTATAGGTTTTGGTTTTAGTTTAGGTTTAGGTTATAGATTTTGGGATTTGAGAATTGGTTATGGTTTAGGTTTAGGAAATCGGGTTCAGGTTCAAGATTGGGTTTAGTTTGGGTTTTCAAGTTAAGGTTTTAGGTTTAGGTTAGGGAGTTGAGATTAGGATTTAGGTGTTAGGTTTAGCTTTAGGGAATTGAGTTTAGGTAGTATATATTAGGTTTAGGTTTCGGTTTAGGTTAGGGGTTTGATATTTAGGTATTAGGTTAGTGGTTTGGTTATAGGTTATAGGATTTGAGAATGGATTCGGGTGTGGGTCCCGGCTAACACATAAATACACGAATATAAACACGGCCTGTTACGATGCAGGCCCTGCCATGCCGTCATAGGATGGCAAGGAGGTCTTTTCATATATACCGTCCATAGGACCTTCCAATCGCCGTCCGTAGGATCCTTCAGCACAACAGCGGTTACCACCTTCCAGGACGCCCCGCTCAGATAGCTCCGACGCACATCCGGTCTCTGCTCCATTAATCCATCGAAATACATAAACACGCCTGTCCAAATGGCCAGGCCCCTCCAATGCCGTCCATAGGAAATGGACAGCTTCATCATGGTCATAACAACGGTTCCCACCCCCACCGGGACCCCCCCGCTCTTCCGGATAGCTCCGACGCAACATCCGGGTCTGCTCCATTAATCTCGAGCAAATACATAAACACGGCCTGTCCAAATGGGCAGGCCCCTCCAATGCCGTCCATAGAAATGGACAGCTTCATCACGGTCATAACAGCGGTTCCCACCTTCCAGGGACCCCCGCTCAAAATCCGGATAGCTCCGACGCACATCCGGATCTGCTTCATCAATTTTGAGATAATATATAAACATGGGCCTGTCCAAATGGCCAGGCCACTTCATCAATGTATCATATAGTATGAAGGAAAGAAGACTCACTAATTTAGCTAGCAAGGAGAGAAAGTGTGAGTGCTTCGAATGTCGCCATTTTCTTTGAATAATGGATGCATATTCCACAATGCAATCTGAGAATGAGTAAGTTTTTTAGTTTCTTCAAAAATGCATATGGGCATAGATTTACAAATAAAGATTTTAAAGATTGTAAAACAGAGTAAATGATTATATTAACTTCCAAGTATCGATTAAGAAGAAAAATGTAAATGATGATGGGAAAGAATCTCGATATATTAAATTATTTTAGGACAATAAGACATACCAAGACTACGGGTGCCTAGAGCAAGATAACTGCACCAATGTTGTACCTAGCTGCATTGACAGAACAAAAAAATTATACGAATGATATGACAAAAAGCCAGGATATCATGGACCAAGAGGAAGATGAGTACCCTCAAGAAAAAACTCATGCCAAGCATATTTAATGCGACGACTTTCATTATGTCTTTGGTTGGCTTCACCAAAGGTTTTATCTGCACTAGCAAGACATTCAAAGAAGGTACAGTACAGACGTGATCACGTGACTTCAAAGCTTTTGGGATGTTGCTAACATCCCATGAAGGTTGGGATGCCCGCATTCTGATCCATGAGTGGACTCTAAACATTTTCATGTTCAAGAAGCTTTAAGAGAAAATAAAAATAAAATACAGCACATATTGAGGACAAGTTCATTCATACAATGGCAATGAAATAAAGCATGTGAATCACCTCAAAAAAAGGTATCCTTGTATGTGCATAGAATTTTGGATCAAGCTTATTTTTTGTTTAAATGGACCACACCACATGAAATAGAAAAAATGAACTACTACAGATGAAAATTTCTTGGGGGGCACAAAAGTTTTGATCAAGCTCATATTTTTGTTTTCCATTCATCCATGTCTGTATGATCTTATGAACATAGACCTGTATAAAGGGAAAACACAAATATCAGCATTGATCCAGAACTTCTGTGGTCCCTAAGAAGAGGAACCTCACAACCATTCTGTATGCGGTGAGTTTAGTCCCATAGGCTATGATTCTTGCCTGCAAGGCCATGAACAGTCCTAACAATTTGAAAAATTCAAAGGCAAATCAAGTCAATTCAAAACACTTGAAAAACAAGACTAAGAATCATGATGAGCATATCAATGATCTTACCGAGACTGAACATGGCCATCCCAAGACCTGCATTTGACAAGATCATGATAGAATTTTTCCATGATTTGAGGCTTCTTAACACCCCATCTACAGTAAAAAAGATGTTAGAAGAAAATCATATTCAAGAGATAGAGATTGAAAATTTTTTGAAATTCAAGACCTATGAAAATCACCTGCGAGATACAAGAATTGATTATTGGGTCATCTAAATTGAGTTTTCTTCTTCCCAATGTATGGATACTAATGCATATTCCCATAGGAAAAATTTTCTGTGTAAGTGTTTCCTGTAGTGAACTAGAAATAAATTTCAATTTGGAATAGAAACATCAATATGAATTGCATGGAAAGTAACAATTTGGTTATGATATTTGATTTGATAGTGTGTCCAAAAGCTTTGCCAAGGGTCACGGAAGTGCAATAAAGCTCGTGTACACGCCACACATGTGCCAGTATAGCACATAGGTGCGAGATCCAATCCATAATCAGGTTTGGTCGACTTTGTACATGTTTTTCCAAATATTGATCTGGGCCACTCAGCATGTGAAACAGGTGGATAGCTTGAAAAAAATCAGTTTGATGCTCTTGAAAGTATGCCACCATGGAACAGGAAGGGACATGGGACCCTCAATACCTGACACGCAGCAAGCAGGAAGCTGGATCCTGGCCCGCCATCCAGTGGATCTTATCCTTAAATGGCCACAGATGAAACACAATTTTCAACTTAGCAAAGATTCTGGACACATCTCCATGTCCAAATCCAATGCATTTGAACACTTGGATATCTACTAAAATGCAACCTAAACCAACAAAGCATGTGTACCTTTATATCCAAGCAGAATTTAGAAGCAAATATCAATTATCAACAAATGCTATTATATAACATGAACAGACAATGAAATTCAAAGAAAAAGAATTCAGCATAAGAATGATAATATATCATAAGAATGATATATGTATCTTGCAAAGTTCCACAAGCATGAGGCGGCAATGGCAAAAGAAAACCTGTGAAGATACTTGCAACTTTGGAAAAATTGGAAAGGATCACCTCCTCCAACTTTTCCAAGATTAGCAGATCCAGGGAGAACAAATTACCACCACCTTCAAGAATCAAGACAACAATGATTCTCAACACATCATCATGACAAAATCCAAGGAATTTGCCAATCTGCTTCAGCAGCAAACCACACTGACATACCATGCATACCTCTCAGCATGAAAATTCATGCATACCTCTCAACTGAAAATCTGAAACCAATTCAGCCACGACGATCAATAAAGCAGTCAAAATCTAATATACTACAAACCAAACAACAAGACTAAAAGAATTCAGCCCACAAAGGCTTAAAAAAAAAAAAAAAAAAAAGAATTCGGCATACAAAGGCTAAATGCATCTTACAGAGTTCTGCAAGTGTGTCTGTCAATTCAGAAGAAACCTGTGAAGATACCTACAACCATCAGAAAAATTGGAAAGGGCCGCTTCCTCCCTCCGACATTCCAAGATTCGCAGATCTAGAAAGCACAAACCAATCACAACCTTCAACTTAGCAACAATCCTCAACAGACCCGAAGTCAAAATCCAATGCATCTAACAGTCTGCTTCAAATGCAAATGCAATCTACGCACCACACATCCACTACTGATTATCCAAAACCCAGTTGAATCAAAACATAAGATCCCCCACAGTAAGGAAAGATAAACCCCATACAGATATGCATTCAAAGGCTTACTATTACTAATACATAAGAAACCTATATAAGAATAAGAAAAAGAGAAAAAAAAAAAAAACTAAATTCCACAAAATGTTTGTCTTCTGAGGATCTACAAAGCTCATGCTTTGCACTCCTAAAATATGGATAGGGGAACCACCATAACAAACAATAAATGAAATGAAATGGGAAATGTCAACATCAGTTTTTCATTTTCCTGAAGTTCAGAGCTTTAAACTCCAAAAACCAAGCATAGAAACAGGAAAAAAAAAGAGTCACACAGGGGAGCTTGGGTTGGTTTTGGCACTGATTTTGAAGTAGTTTGGTCAACCTTATTTCTTTCATTTTTCTTTTGCTTGGCCCAGGCTCAAGCCATTGCCCACTAAGGCATACACGCTGTGGCAACAGCTTTGGCATAAGCCAAAGTTCAACTACCAGGAAATGGTCTTGCTTGAGCCTTTTACAGCAAACCTTAACATTTTTCTGTTACCTGATCAAAAAGATCAGATGTTGGAAAGTTCGAAACTTGATCCACTACCCTACACACATATAGTCACTACCAAAAAGGGACAAAGGCCAAAATAAATAAATAAATAAATAAATAAATAATAATAAATAAATAAATCTTAACAGAGAATCATTTTGTGGATTGACTTGCAAAGCCACATTTTGCATGCAAGGCAGCTCATGCACACAACATTGTGTCTCAAGACTCTCAACAAAGTGTACAGGTGCAATATCCAAACCGTCTCAAGTGGGTTTGGCCATGTAGATGCATTTGCATGAAAACAAATCTGGTTCAATCAATAGGTGGACCACAGTTTTCAAAGCAGTTGGATAGTAAAAAAAGCTTCAACTAGGAGGACCAACTTGATTCTTACGCAAGAACGTCTACAGTGGTACTGCTCTAATGAATGGATTGGATCTCATCCCACACTAGCAAATGCATGCATGCACATGAGCTACCTTGTACACACATGTAGGCTTAGCAAAGCTCAACTAAAACCGTCTCAGATCCATGTAGGCTTAGCATGTACATGAGCTACCTTGTACACAACATTTGCATGCAAGCAACTCATGCACACGATATGAGCTACCTTGTACACACACTCATCTCAGATCCATGTCTAAGCTTCTAAAACCGTCTTTTTCTAATTGAATACATGAGAAACTAATTCAAAACAGGGAAGAATGCAAACCAACAAAATTAAAACCGGTTTCCACATATTAATTCTAAAAAAAAAAAAAAAGAAAGAGAGAGAATGCTCCATACCATGCCTGCCCTTATCGTTGGAATGCATCAGATTTCGATCCCGCTTCATACAAGCCATTTTTCCACAAATCAACAACCAAAATAGGAATTGAAAGCTTTTAAAAAGAACCCGAACTCAAGCCAAAACAACACCTAGTCTCCAAGAATCCACCCTCAAGAGGAGACCTCCAAATTCAAATATTCCCTACAATTTCGAAGCAAGAGCTACAAACTTCAGCTTAAAATCACTATAAATTCCAGAACCCAGTTCTATAACCACCCCAAATGCTTCTCCCCAAAACCACAAATTTCAATTTAAAAACCGCCTGGCGAATTTTGGCAACTCCAACCACCCACCCCAAAGGGAACAAACCCACTTCCAACCAATACAACAACATTAGCTTTCCTCTGGAACTTTGATGTTCATCATTAGCCAGATTGGATCATCCAATGATAGTGATATATTAAAGGACATGACAAATTGCTTAAATTTGATATAGCCGTACATTTTGACAGCTACTAATCTTGTGTGTATGATCACCCAATCAAAGTGATCGTCAAAAGGCATATGAAATCAAAATTCCATATGATGGACAATTCGGGCTAACTAGTGCCGCCTTTTTTTTCTTTTTCTTTTTTCTTTTTTGTCAAAAGAATGAGGTTGATCTTGGTAACATTGGAATGGACAGATGGTTCTGCACCTAGGCCACATCAAACATATCCATGTCAAGTCCATGAGCTTGACATGCTGAAGTATTCATGGAAAATTTACTCCGGTAAACTTAAAGACATGTATATGACACTCATTTGTTATGAGTGATTTGGATGGTGGTCATTACCCATCCAAGTTCCTAAATGCACATACCAACACAAGTACCATTCAAAACAATGAAATGCTTGAAACAAACAGAAAAAAGTGGTAAATATTCACAATCTGACTGAACTCATACGGAAATGGAAAAGTTCCTCAGTTATCTTGAGGTCCGTTGTTTGAATGCTTGCATAGCACAACAATCCATAAGACAAACAAACTAACGTTGATAAATTGAAGCTTTTAAAAATAAAGCTCCACAAAATGACAGCAAATAATGACGGCATAAACATTTCCACACAAGTTCAAAATGACAAAATTGCAGCAAATTCAGATGTATACAGTCTCACAAACTATGCTTTTAATTTACAAAAATTAAACTCGCTTGGACAGAATCTCGAACCTCAAAAACTACTAAATGTCACAATCATACAACATAACAAAATACTCTAGTACAAGAAAGATTGCATCAGCTTTAAGAATGAGAAGCAATAGCCAACAGGTCAAGTGCTTCCACATAAACACGTCTTGTTTTTAGAAGGCCTCAACTAGATTCAACAAACTCAAGAACTATATTGAAGGCATTAAACCACTAGCTACCTGATCAATAATATCATCCAAGGATTGTTTGGGAGATCCAAAGAACGAACTATCTCCAAAATGTTTGTGTTGCGCTCCTTCATCCCTTCCGTATTGCTAGCCAATTTCAAACTATAGCAAGGATAGAGTCAAGTAATAATCATATTTTTAGACATCAGTTCCTACAAATATTATATGCCTATTGATGTGTAGAAAACAAAATAAAATAAAAGGGGAATTTGATATATTATCTTATTAAGAAAGAAATTCAGGTGCAATACCATACCCTCAAGAGTACCATCATTTGGGGAAAAGTGGTTCTCAATCACCAGTTCTAACAGGACATCTATCCTGAAAGATTTGGGCAAAAAAGTTTTTAAAAAAGAAAACAGAGGGAGAGAATGTGCATTCATAAATGATAGGTAGATAGATCAGAACAACATAGTGAACATCGTAGCATAATAGGATCCAACTGCTTTAATTCCACCTTCAATAGTAAAGAAAACCAAATTCATACAATACCCAAAAAAAAAAAAAAAAAACCAATCAATGAATGGGAAGAGAAAGAGCACCCTTCTTTTCTAATTCTGGTTTCTTTCAGTCATTTTGTCAAACACAGTGTGCATGACTGATATAGACACACTTGACATACATGTACGTCAGTCCAAACCATCCCATTTTAAAGGACAAAATCAAACCCTAAAGCAACTAAAGCAAACCTGCATATTGCATCATTAAGTGAATTCGCAAAGGATCTCTCTGTGCCGTGTAAGTTTCTGGGTGATGGAGGGTTGTGGGGATTGCAGGAGCGGACATTGCATCCTTGACGTCCAAGAGCTTCTCTAGTAGGGATTTGATCTTTGTTTTCTATGGACTTCCAGTACACCTCTCAACCATCTGCGGATTTTGAATCGGAATATTCAGATTTTGCATAAAAGAACACACCTCAGAGAGGGATCTCTGATAATATCGGATTGCGTTGGGGAAGTAGCCTCCCTGTAAAAGAAGAAAAGATGAGTGAGGAAGGGAGACAGGCCAGGCAATGAAGAAGGAAGAAGAGAAGACAGAAGCAGCAATAACAAAGGGGAGAGAGAGAGAGGAGAGAGAGAGAGAGAGAGAGAGAGAGAGAGAGAGAGAGAGAAGACCCTAGAATGCTTTTGACAGAGCAGTTTTGGGAGTGCATTTGGTTGGTCGAAGGGGCTTTCTGCAGATCTAGGGATTAGTTGGTTGAAGGGGTTTCTACAGATCTAGGGCTCGGCTGGTTGAAGGGGTTTCTGTAGATTTAGGGTGTGGGATGAAGGAGAGGTGTGGAGAAAGGAAGGGATGGGGGTTTCGGTATATCTCCTGCATTTTAAAGGAGTGGTTGGGAGAGAGAGAGAGAGAGAGAGAGAGAGAGGGGAGAGAGAGAGAGAGAGAGAGCCCGCCGAGAAAGGAGAGCAGAAATAGAGGATGGGAAAACAGCCCGCCTGAGGGAAAGAAAATATTTTGCCACAGTTTCCTATGGTGTTTCCACCTGAGATTTGCCCTAAAATGAGCTGGAAAAATGAATGGCCTGCATACACATTATGGTGGAGCCCACAAAGCATTTTTAGGGCCCGTTTGGTGGGGTGGATTGAAAGGGATTGAATGGTATTAGGGTGGATGGCCTGGATTTTTAGGTATTGATGGTGTTGTCAATGGATTGTCTTTAGATACATGGGATTGCTATATCCCTGGATTGATATATATCCAGTCTGTTTGGCACGCCCGGCCAATACCGGGATTAACCTTCCCATCCCTTCCCATCCCTTCCCATCCCTTCCAATCCCTCAAGGCAAACACGTCTCAGGGATTGGGATCAGTTGTAAGCAACTATTAGCATGAAGCACCCACAGACATGAAAGGAAATGCACAAGTATTTGGTAGCAAAAAATAGTAGGGAATCCACCACTACATGATTACCAATACACTCACACGCTGATGTGATTAGGCCACACTATGCCTTAGAACAACTACTACATTGCTGCCCACATAGGACAATTTGTAAGCAGTTAAAGTCAAGAACATGCAGTTCCATATGAGCCCATGACAATGCAGAATTGTAAATGAAAATTACATATTGTGTGCTGAAAATGAAGCAGGACACTTATTCCATGAAAATTTGAGGACAATGTAAAAGTAGAACTCTTTCACCAACACGAAAATATAAGACAATTTGCAAAACACGCATCAACCTGGCGCGTGTGTGAGAGATCCAAGCCATTTATCAGGTGGGGCCACCTGTAGGCTACCCAACTCGTTAAATGGCCCACATGTGTTTGAGAAAAACCGAACAATAAACAAAGGACCAAAAGTTTATAATCAACATACAAATGCAGTAGGCCACCCCAATGATCAAACCAGTGCGACTGCCTGGCCAGGAGAGATGTTCACCCAACTGATGAATGGCCCGTTTCCACATGTATGCTAGTTTAGAATGCGTGTGGCAAATCACCTCATCAATCAATCCTGGCTAAATCGCCCAAGCATTTATCTTGACCAGATCCTAATTCTTTATGACAAATTAAAAAGAGAAAGCTATGAGATACAGTTGAAAGGACATCTTCACAATGAATGAAGACTTTCTAAGGCATCCTCATCCAAGGAGAGGCCCACAGGATCAAAGGCATTCATTCGCCAGATCACCGACTCTGTTTGGCACCCGGCAATCCTAGGATTTAACTTCCAATCCCTTCCAATAACATCCAATCCCTTCCAATCCGACCGGCCAAATGGGCCCTTAGATTTCAGAAACAGAGAGGGGGAATGCGGATGGAAGGAATGAAAGATTTGAGAAAGAGATAAAGAGGGAGAAAGAAATAAACTAACCGTACGTGCTCCGTCTTCTTCTCCTTCTCCTTCTTCTTTCTCCTTCTCCAGCGAAATGGGTTTTTCAAAACAGAGAGGGGAATGCGGCCTTGAGACAGGGAGAGAGGGTGAGGGACATCGGGATCGAGAGAGGCCAAGGGAAGGAGAGAGACTGAGCGTGGAGAGAGAGAGATGGAGAGATGGAGAGATGGGTCAGCGAGCGGGAGAAATGACGGAAGGGGGGTTTTGGTTTTTGGAAGGGTTTGGGGATTTGGAGTGGGCGCGTGACGGACGACTCTCTGGTAATTTTATGGTTTTAGGCCGTGGGCCCACTGTGATGTATTTCATACATCCACTCCGTCATTAATTTTAAATTATTATTTTAAGTGCTGAAAAAAAAATGAGTTAGATCGAATCTGTAAGGAGACACACATAATATTAACAGTAGAAATTTAATTTATATTATTTCTTATGGTGTGGTCCACTTAAACATTCAATCTACATAATTTTTGGGCTTATGCACTAAAATTATATATCCGAATTTTGGACGGCTTAGATTAAACATATATTCCAATGGACCTCGTAAATCCCCTTAAGCACCATCTATACTAATATGTTTTAGGTGGGAAGGTACGATTTAGCTAACAGAGATCTTAGGCTATAGCTAACGGATTCAATCCGTAGCTATATTGCTAGGGATTAAATCCGTCACAAAAAGCTTTTCAACCTCCATAGCCATTGCTCGATTTTTTGGTAGTGTTAGTAAATAAATAAATAAAGGGCCATTAGGGCCATTGCACCCAAATTTGATGCTATAAATAGGGCATTTGGGGCCTCCTTTGCTCCCATAAACGAATTTCATGCCTTATGAGAGAAAGAGAAAAAAAAGGAAAAAAGAAAGAGAAGAAGAGAGAAAGAGAGGAAGAGAGATTGTGAGAGAAAGAGAAAGACCCTTGGTGCTTGAGGGTTAATAGCTCATCAATCAACCCTTTAATTTACCGAATCCTTCGCCGAATCTACCATCACTTGCAACTAGAGGTAAAACTCACTTCACCATTCGATTTCATAACTTATACCTACTTTACTTGTAATTACAATACTTCCTTGCTTTACATTAGGAATTGGTGATTTTCACCCAAATTCCCAATTTTAGGAGCTCAAAGATTGAAAATCTCCTCTTAAGGTGCGGACCATTATGCCTAGGTTTCCATTTATCGACCCTTGAGGGTCATAGTTAATGATTTCTTTGGTGAATGATTTGTAAATAGCTAGCATGTTCTATTTTGTGTTTGATTATAATATGTGTGATTGCTTGTCTATGCATGCTCACATGTTTGATGAAATGCCTAAATGATTGAATGTGTTGTTCTAATGATGCTTATATGTTTGATTGAATGCTAGATCGAATGTATTGATTTGTTATGCTCACGTGTTTGATAAATGCTCCAGTGAATGTATTACTCTCTATTAAGGCTCACATATTTGATGAAATGCCTAACTGTTTGTATTGTTGAATATATGATTCTTATGAAACCTTGCAATAATCGCATGATGAGTTTGCTAGGTCCGTAGTGATTTTAGAATTTCCTATGATGTTGGGTCAGTCGCTGACCACCCAATTTAAGGGGAGGCCCGAGTTAGGTCACCCACCTAGACTTGTTCGGTCGACTCGGGGACTCGGGTCGAACATGGACAATCGACAGTAGCTGGACTACATGGGATGCTCGCACCCAATGCCGTTGCACCGAGTTCTCCAAGTCAATCGAATTAGCTCAATAGTTGACTGATTATGTGTGTTCACAATGTATGACAACGACAAATAAAATCTATGATACCCACATTCCCATTGAATGAGTCTATGATAACCATAATGGTACGATCCACAAGACTCATGGTGGGCATGGTGGTATGGGACACCCGTGTCAGAGCTGTTGGCCTACGCTGGGGCGACGAGCCTCCTCGTAGTGACTAATGAGCAACCAAGAAGGCTATGAGCCCATACATCAAACTGTAATGATGCCACGCCCGCTCCACATTTTGTGTTTGGGTGACGACTCTTATATCATTTGTGGGTGCCCTCCACATGTCGATGGGCCGCCTAATCTCATGCGTCTAGATTGTGTCATCCGGGTCCTTATGTGGGATCGGTCGGGCCAATGTTAGCCTCACATTAATTGGAGAGTTGTCGTCTGAGTAGTAAACCCACCCGTCGATGGGTTGCCTAACCCTATGCGTCCGAACTATATCATCCAGGTCCTTGATGTGGGATCAGTTGGGCCAATGTTAGCCTCACATTGATTGAGGAATTGTCGTCTGGGTGGTAAACTCGAATACGGATTAAGAGACACAGGCGAGGAGCCGCTTCGGCCGCCCTGAGCCTAGTGATTCAATTAGACCACGATAAAATGAGGGTAATCCTAGCTTCCCCTATATGCTGGATGGATGAACTTACTATAGTTACTTCGGCTAACATGAATATTCATCGCATTAGTTTAGGTTAGTAACTTGGCAATCGAGGTCGCATTGAGGGGTGTTGGTCATATGCGAACGTATGGATGGAGTTGCTTGAGGGAGTGTTGTTTGGAAAGAGCATGCATCATGTCATATTTTCGTATGCACATTTAACAAGAGTGTTTAGGAAATGCTTGTTTTGGTTGTTTATCATTAATTGTGCTGATTGGGTTGATAACATGTGTAACGTAGAACTAATGGAACCACTGAGTTAGTTACTCACTCTCACTTGAGACGGTTTTTAAAACACCAACCAGTCATATCATTGATGC